>JAJJMC010033083.1:115959-161800 GCA_023531435.1 Papaver californicum | reverse complement strand
CTGAGATAATAGAAGTTATACAAAGATATTCAATATTATTTTCGCTAATAGTCTCAATATGATATCCATTTTGACGAATATCTTTAAAACTAAGCAAATTTCTTGTGGATTTGCTAGAATATAAGGCATCTTGGATAATTAATTTTGTGGTCCAGGTCATAATCTATATGGGATTTCCAAAATGGTTAATAGAGGGTAAACCGAGAGGAATTGAAGAATTACAGACGCGAACCCCCCTCGTTACCGTACGTGCGACTCTCACCGCACACGGCTTGCACAAAGACTCCTAAATCCATCCCGAGCCTTTTCTTCCACCTCTCCCGGATAAAACTTCCCGTGGGACCCTCTCCCGCTGGTCGAGTCCATAGTTAACCGTTGAATTCATTAGATACAGCTTATCTATCCATTAGGCAATAATATAACAGCTCTTCCGGAACCGTTAATTATTTTTGATATTCCCGAAATGGTACTAACATTAGCATCGGCTAGTTTTAGACGTGAGAAAAATCTCTTATCTCGGAGAATTGTATGTTTTGTTGCACTATCTACGATGCACATAACCTTATCACTTGCATTAAAAATGCTCAAGCCTTTAGCAATATCCATATCTTCAAAAATAAAAATATAGTTCAATACCTCAAATAAAATATATATATATAAAGAAAAACCACAAAGAAAAATCTTAACTATATATATATATATTCATTGCAAATGGTCATTAGCGATTATGGGTACTAATCCATATTCTATTTAATTGAATTTCAACATCGTATATGTTATCAATTTAACATGTGAAATAAAATAATAAAAAAAAAAAAATGTACCAACATGTTCATGAATATGCTTAGAATAGTTAAACAAATAAATCAGATTATTTGCTTAGAATAATAAAAAAATTATTTTGCAAGATAAAAATTATATCTTAATTTCTTACCGCTAAGGAGAGCTAGCGTGCTGATAACGTAAAATAAACTAAAATAAAAGACCAAATAAGAGAGCAATATAGTAGTAGAAGAAGAGAAACTTTGTTGATTTTTCTTTCTCTTTACAAAGGAGGAAGAGACCTCTTATATAGGCTTTCTTCCATTAGGGAAATAACTATACCATTAAATCACCAATTACACCTAGAATAAGGGGGTTACAAGATTTACAAAACTAACACCCATGAAGTGGATATTAAGTGCCTAATTACTATGAATTAGTGGAGTGGTGGTTCATCTCCATATAATTATTTTATAACAAAATCACATAAATATTATTTGGAAGTTGAAATATTAAAAATAAAATAAAAACTATCTAACATCTCGCTCACCCATAACTCATCAATATTGTCTTCATCAAAGAACACCTCTTCTAGTTCTGGCTCGTCAAGTGAAAGATTTGTAACTTTAAGTTCTCCCACACCGTCAAGTGGATCAAATGCATCTCCACTAATATCCCACATTCTATTTTCTTTTTTTGTATAATTTTTACTTTTTCGTGAAAGGAAACGAAGATTACTATAAACAAACACTAAATCCTCAGCGCGTTGGGGTTCAATCTTGTTTTTCTTCATAGAATGGATATAATTATATGTGCTTAAATTTTTCTCCGAACAAGATGAGGAACATGGCTGCCCAATAAACCTTAATACTAAGTTTTGAAATACTGGAGTTGAAGCACCATAAAATAACCACCAAGTATTTATGTAGATTTTATATATAAAAATATATATCAAAATATTGGAGTATCCCCTCCTAGAGTATCCCAGAGGTATCCCAGAGTATCTTCTACCACTTTCGTAATTATTAAAAAAAAATAGATACTTTAAATTGAGTATCTGATACGTATCCCCAAATATCTTCAAATATCCGATATTAATACGGTGCCGATACGGATACGACACCATTTTTAAAATATCCGTGCTTTATAGCACGTGATGCACCTATTTAATGTGTATGACCCTAATTCTAGACAAAAGGTCAGTAATGCCAAGTGCACTTTATTTTAAAATTCTCGTATGGCTCATAGAGCGTCTTTGATATCTAGACATTATGGGATCCCACTAGGTTCTCTCCCATATAGATATCTAGGTGTTCCCGTATTAAGGGAAAAATGACTCTCCATGATGGGTCGTGTAGAGTTAGCTCGCTCTGTTATAGTTAGCTTATCATTGTATAGTTTTTTTATTTATGAATGACCAAAAGTCTGTATTCATACATTAGATTGATGTATGGAAAATTTTATTTGGTTATGACATTGTTGATGTTGGGTTTTTGACAAAGGAAAAAATTGTAATATTATCTTTATTCAACTGCAGAAACATAAAAAAGAAATATACATGTTCTGGACCGAGATCAGAATTATGAATATGAGATATTGTCTTATATTCCACAAGAGAACTGAGAATACACATAGTTCTGTAGCTAACAAAAATTATGTAGTTTTTTTTATCCACCCGTAAAATTTCAGAGCTATACTCAATTAGATCCTCGTTATTTCATGTGCATCCATGCAAACTACTTGTATAAAATAGAATATACTGGTGTTTGTGAGGAAAAACGAATTGAAGGCTATTTTTGGAAAGAGTGGGGTGAGTATGTGATAACTCGTCAATCCTTAAAACATTTGTGTTGTTGAAGCACTTTGTTTAGATTTGAGAGATCAATCTGTACAATCCTGGCCTAAACCAAGCAATGGCCATTCCATTCTTGCTGCAGTCACAAAATAAGAAGGAGAAGGGTTGGTCTTAGGGAGGGAAGCGAGAGAAGAATGAGGTCAGAGTGAATAGCTATGAACAATTGGATATACGATTTCTTTAGTGTTCGACTAGGAAATTCAAAATTGCTCTGTTGTTCAGACTTGCGTAAAAACTTGTATCAAAATTGTTCCCTTTTTTTGTTCAATTTGTTGAACAACTATTTATACCATAGTTATTGTATCAACTCGACTTCTTTTCTGGAAGAAACTGTCGATAGTTGAGTAGTGGTGAAGTTGAGAAGGTGTTGACAACTTATCCCCACTTCGATTAAGGTTGAATAGTCAGTTACTCAACCTCCCACTCCTCTACTCAATTGTTATCGACCTTTCCAGAACTTCTCTTTAGTGGGCGTACTGCTGCACCACATGTAGTAGACCGCCAAACCAAAACCCTAATTAATATCCCCTCATTTGTGACATTTGATGTCTCGTAATATTGCAGTATTAAATAATACTAATGTTAATTCGATTGAGACCTGCTCAATGGGTCTCTTGACTGAAGACTTGTCCTGCTTGACTAGCTAATGAGTTTAGCAGACTAGAAAAAACATGTCTTGCTTGACTAGTTGATGAGTCCAGCAGACCAAAATAAATATTTCTGCTTGACTTGACTAGTGAGTCTAGCAGGCTAGAATAACATAAATATGTTATGTTCGACTAGCTAATGAGTCTAGCAAACTAAAATAAAATAGATGCGTCTTGCTTGACTAGCTTATGAGTCTAGTAAACTAGAAATGTGTACTTATTTGTGAATATGGAATAGTGTATCCCATCTTGGTCAATTTTTCATTGATAACAGTATGCAGCTGAGCATGAAAAATTATAGTGAAAACCTCCTATAAAAATATTCATGAGAAGCCTAGTATAGTTTTTAGGATTTTTGAGATTTGTTGAAACCCTAATATTCAAACCAGAATATTCACGTGAATATAAGAGGAGGGGATCAATATTTTGTCTTTCACGTGAAAAATAGGAGAGCAACACAAACTTGTCCTTTCGTGAAATATAAGAAGATGGATGCAAGCTTGTCCTCTCACGTAAAACAAGAAAAGAGGAACGTCAAACTTGTCCTCTCACGTCAATATAGAAGGGGAGACATCAAACTCGTCCTCTCACGTGAAATAGGAGGGGAAGGGACTTGCTTTGGTCCTTATATGAGAGTCTCATATTTTTATAAGAACCGGGACACTCATGTTTCACTCTTTGTACTCAGCCTCACACGTTGAGGATAAAAGGGTAAATTTGTCAACTTTTGACAAGAAATACAAGTTGTTTGGACTTGATTCTATTTCGAAGTCTTGTCTTGAAAATAGTCGTATAGGCTTAGTTGCTTGACTAGCATACACAATTGAAGCAAGAGAAGTAGAGATGTCACCCTTTCTTTTAAAAATTAGGATTTGAGATTTTTGACACGCTTTTTGAAACACTTTTAAATGTTGTAAAACTGTTATCAAACCTTAATTAATTCAATTTAAAAGAATGCCTTTTGTCACACTTTAGCGACGTTTATAAGTGTTGCGCATTTATTTTCAAACCTTAATTAGGGTTTGGACGTACGTTAACTAGTACATTTATGGACTAATAAAGATCAAGTGTTGCGGTTTTTATTCTCAAACCCCAATTAGGGTTTGGGAATTTTGAAACGCTTTTGACACGTTTATGAGTGTTGCGAAGCACTTTAAAACCCTTTTCGAATTCTTTTACTCGTTTTGCCTTGGTTGTCTCTTTAAGCAAATGATCAATGCATTGGGTATGATTTTTAGCTAGTTGAAGCTACGAAGTCATTATTTAATTTAAGCACAGATGTGATACTTTAATCAATTAAATAAATATATGTTATTTTAATAGGTTAATATTGTTCAATTTGAACATAAATATTAACATAAGTAATTATGGGGATTAGTGTAGAATATAACACCCGAAAATAATACTCAAATTGTTCTATACTAGTGTGCAATACATCTATCATAGAGCATCTGGGAAACTTGTCGTGTGCGCCAGTGTTGCTCTAATGATTTTGTGTAGTGATGAATGTCGATTAATTTCATCAATTTAATCATATATGTTGGCTAGACATACATAGAGAGGTCAGGGATATGCGCCTGAGATAGAGTAGGGATAAAGGTCTACCCGAGATTTTTTTTTTCAGAATTTTAACAACTCAGTATTTCTCATACCAGAGTCTTAAGATGTGATTTACTAATTTATCCTTGTCAAAAACCCACCATCTACAACTGGTTATACAAAATTGTGAACATTCAGAATAAAGACGACGCCATATCTGAAAACGCCAATTAGATGCATACCATCTAAATTGCAGAGTCGCATCAAGCATAATTTCAAGATTGCAAACTTCCACGGTTGAATCTCTTGAAGGTGTTTTGTATGTACTGCACGAAAAGTTAATCATAAATGCTAGCAATTAAATCTCACAAGGCCGAGAAACCCTAAATAGTCCATAGTTATGGTCATGGCATTAGTAAATGTCGATAATAATAGTATATATAGGCAATAGACCTGGCGACAACAAGTTTAGGCTTTAGTAATCCCTAGGCAGGCTTCCAACACAATTGTATCAAAATAATAAAGGAGACAAAGGCAATAAAGTCAACCAAAACAATAAAGTCAACCAAAGCCATGAAACTACCAAAACATGGAGAAGTGCTGGCCGAAACACTAAAGGGGACGGAACCACAACATTCTTTTACTGATGATAGCACCACCCTTTGTCGCTAACACCATTATTTAAGCCATATTGACATAAAATCTACTAGAAGCATTACTTTACAACAAGACTCATGGCTTTCAAGCTATGACTCCACCAACTCCTACGAGACATCAAACCATATTACATGGGGGGATAAAACATGGGGTTTTGGTCTGGCGGTTACAGCAACATGGGCGTAGCAATACCCCATGACAAAGAAGTTATAGAGTAAGTGGTAAGTTGGAGCGGTTGAAAAGATGATGGAGGAATGTTCTAGAAGTTTCCAGAATCTTCCCAAGACAAAGTGGATGGTTATTCCCACAACCTCCACCTCTCCATATCCCCACAACTTCCACTACTTTATAAGGAAAGTGTGTGGTATCAAAACATTATAAATAGGCTGCTTAGCCAATTTCAAAGGGGAAAGCGACAGGACATAGAACAAGTTTATCATTCTCAAAGCTCTGTTATTTATCCACCACAACACATAATTCCTTCAATTTATTTTGCTTCCCTCCCCTAAGATCAACCCATCTCCTCTCTTTGTAACTGAAGCTGAACAAATATAGAGATCCTACTTGTTTGGATTTGTTTTGTACGATTTTGATCCTCGAACCTAAGAAGTACTTCAACAGTATATTTTTTTTCCTAGAATCAATTTTTAGGTACTAACAATTGGCGACCACAGTGGGAGATCAACCTCTCGATAACAAAGTTTAATTCTTCACGATGGTTGGCCTTAGGTCAGATTCAATAACAACCAATTCCAATATTTCACCCGTCGACATCAATGGTGATACTCACAACTTCTCTCCAACAGCCAACGACACCACCAACCCGTGTCCCATCAATGGTACTACCGAAATGGCTGAAGACTCAATTATTTTGGCCGAGTTATGCAACGACAAGAATCTCATGCAAGAATTATAGTAAGACTCGAAGATGCGATGGGCGTTTTATTCTCTTCCCTCGTCAGGTTAATAGAATAAGTAGGGTGTCTTAGCTCTTTCGAACAAGGTCCAGGCTCTACGGAACCATGGATAGATTTCTCAACTGGTGATTCTCCACCTCACAATATTGGGAGCTTTACCACTGCAGAAAAACTTGTGAATCAAGAAGTAATTTTTATTAAAAGCTTGTGTGAGCTTCTTCATTTTTCCAAGAACCAGCGTGTTAACACCTTTGTCGCTCTCAACCGCATAGTTGTGGACACGCATATGACGCCGTCACCGATGGAAATAGAAACATCCATGTCAGATAGCCCAACTATAAATAGTGTCACCTTCACTGAGGAGGACATGATGGCCGAAGAAGGTCACAACCGAGCCCTGTATGTCACCGCTCATGTTGAGGAAGATGAATTTAAGAAATCCCTTATCAACATAGGAGAAGCTACTAATATCATTACAGTCAGGACGCTCAAGATTGCATAGGTTCCACAAAGCCAAATCATATAGCATCCCTTAATGATGAAGGATTTCGAAGGTAACTGCACTAATTCCTATGGTCATGTTTATTTGAATTTACAAGTTGGTCCCATTGTATCCAAGGTGAAATTCCATGTCATTACGAAAGATCCTGAATACCACATGATACTGGGGTTCCCATGGCTACATGACAACGAAGTTTTTCCTTCAACCTACCATCAATGCGTGAAAGCAGTGCTGGACGAGAAAATCATATGCATAACAACATCGCCATCACTCTACACTCCAATATACGATGCTGAGTTCTTCAAGCTAGAAGATGATGATGTTGTCGAACCATCCAATAAATTCTACAACACGTTATTGCCTGACTGGGCATCGATAGCAGACGAAGAGTCAACATTTACTGCAAGAGCCGGATCACAAGAAGTAACTGCCAGAGTATCATTATGGAACATCTAGCATCACAAATCCTCAGCCCGCTAAAAGAGGCCATAATTTTGTAACCAACTGCGACAACAAGGAAAAATAGTTTACCTTTGCAATCGTCGTTAGCAATTAACAGGGGAGATATGTGAAGAGTCTCCTCGCCCACAGATATGCATCCACAGAGATCCATGACGCACCGTGAAAAATACAAGATGGTACAGATGTTATGGCTGATATGCTCGAAATCATCAATCGAAGAACAGAAGAAAATCTATGACCAGTTTCAATCAGCTCAGCCTTGTCACCAGAAGAAAAAGTAGGGCTTTTCAACCTACTCAAGGAATATCAAGACGTTTTCACCTGGACTTACGAAGAAATGCCAGGGTTGGATTACAAGCTAGTCACTCATCACTTACACGTCGCTCTTGAAGCCAAGCCAGTCAAGCAACATCTTATACAATTCAGGTACGAAGCTGAGAAACAAATCAAAACCGAAATTCAGAAGTTGCTGGCAGCAGGCTTCATCAAGCCAATCCAACACCCTACGTGGCTGGCCAACGTTGTTCCTGTCAAGAAGAAGAACGGAAAAATAAGGTGTTGTGTGGACTTCAGAAACCTGAACAATTCTTGTTCCAAGGATAACTTTCCTCTCTCAAACATTGACATGCTCGTAGATGCTACCAGAGGTCATGGTATGTTTTCTTTCATGGATGTCTATAGTGGATACAATCAAACAAAGATGTACGAATATGATGCTAAGAAAACCGCGTTTCGAACTCCTATTGGGAACTTCTACTACACAGTAATGCCCTTTGGATTGAAGAATGCTGGTGCTACCTACCAAAGATCCATGACAACAATCTTCCACGATATGATGCATAAGCAAGTAGAAAACTATGTCGACGATGTGGTGGTGAAATCTAAAACCAGAGCATCTCATGTCAATTTCATACGCCAGATCTTCGAGAGATGCCGTGAATACCATTTAAAGATGAACCCTCTGAAGTGCGCTTTTTGTGTATCCTCTAGAAAATTTCTGGGATTTCAAGTAACAGAAGAAGGAATCAAGGTGGACCCGACCAAGATACAGGCTATCACCACCATGACACTGCCACGCACTGTAAGGGAACTCAAGTGCTTCATGGGAAAGGTATCATATATTCGGCGTTTTATTCCTGGACTAGCTCAATTTGTTGTTTCATTTACACCCTTGCTAAAGAAAGAGATGATTTTTGTCTGGTCATCCACGCAACAAAAGGCGTTTCATCAAATTCAATAGTTGTTGCTGTCACCGGCCGTTATGAAGTCTCCAGCTCCGGATAAACCATTACTCTTCTACACATCCTTCAGTGAAGTGGCTATATGAGCCTTATTGGATCAAGAAAATGACATGGGGACTGAATGTCCCATCTACTATCTCAGTCGAACACTAAGAGATGAAGGTCTGAGATAGCCCAAGGTCGAAAGAACGTGTCTATCCTTGGTACACGCCATTCAGAAGTTTTGACATTATCTACTGGCGAATAGGGTAGTGTTGATGGCTAAGGACGACCCAATAAAATTTCTACTATCAAAACCTTCACCTATAGAACGAGCGAAAAAATGGTTGCTACAAATGTCATAACTCGACATATCATGTGTATCGCCAAAAGCAATAAAGGGACAAGTAGTTGTAGATCTACTCGCAGCCTTTCCAGGAGAAGATGATAGTACAACTCATGAAGATATACCTATAGAATTCCGAGACATCTCGATCACTGAAGAAGAATCATGGTTATTATACTTTGACGGCTCCGCTACCACGAGCAATAATACCGGAGGAGCACGTGTTGTACTATTTTCGCCAACTGGCGAAGTATTTTCACATTCATTCAAATTGGACTATGAATGCACCAACAACTCCGCTAAGTATGAAGCTTTCATGTTGGGACTATCGCTAGCCAAACAGGCTGGAGCGACACATCTCGAAATTAGAGGAGACTCCAAGTTACTGGTAAACCAAATGAATGGTGTATATTCTCTCAAGAAAGCAACACTAGCCCCGTATAGAGCCGAGGCACAAAAACTTTTAACTCACTTTGCCGAGGCAACAATTGTACATACGTGGAGCACCAACAACATACATGTTGATTGTATGGAGACTTTAGCCTCAAAACTCTGTTTCGAAGACTAGGAAGAAACTCTCACCGTGCAGAGACGTACCATGCCCTCGACTTGGATGGACGAGCTTGATAAGAAATAAACTGACGACTGGAGGACTCATTCAAGAGCTTATCAACTCACACAGTATAGGGAAGTTCAGTCTTAAAGAGTTAAAACATTTCTTCCTGTTACATGGACTATTATATTATAGAAATTCAGATGGATCTCTATCAAGATGTATGGGAGAAGAAGAGGCACAAGGGCGACTTAATCAAGTACACCGGGAGATGTGTGGTCAAACGCTAGTGATAACCATGTACAAATGTCTCCAGCATCTTGGGTATTACTGGTCCACCATGGAAGATCAATCCCGATCATTACAAGGGTCTTGCTATAATTATCATATCCCGCCACAACAGTCAGAAGTACTAATTATACACAGTGTTGGGGACTGGCGGGCCCGTATGTCAAGTACCTTCGAGACAATATTGTACCTCAAGAAAAACGAGAAGTGACATGTTTAATCCTAAAAGCCAAGAGATTTATCTTTCACGGGGGAATACTCTACTGGAAAAGCTTTGGTGGAGATTTGCTACGATGCTTAGCAGAAGAAGATATTCCGACCATCCTAAAAGAAGTGCATGAAACGGAGAACCAGGGCAAGAGAAAATTATTTCTCCAAGTTCATGAAAAATACTATTGGACGACCATGGAGGACGATGCAGCTTCATTTGTCCAGAAATGTCACCAATGTCAAATCCAAGGAAATCTCATTCATACACCTTTCCTTCCTCTTCACTTGGTAAGCATCCCTTGGCCATTCTATAGTTAGGGACTGGATCTCATCGGAAAAATCAATCCGTCCTCGTCAAAGCAACATGAGCACATACTCACTGCCACGGAACACTTCACCAAATGGGTCGAAGTTGTACCTCTCATAAGCACGACTGGAGCAACCATAGCAGCCTTCATCAAAGAACACATTATATGCAGATTTAGAATATCAAAGCACATTGTAACAAATAATGGTACTACATTTGCAAATAAATATGTGCGAAAGTTACTCAAAAACACTTTTATCAATCCCTTCATAAATTCAGTATAATTTCAAAACATATATTTGAGCTATCAAATTCAAAACCCATTACATTCATCTCAAACATTCTTTATTTCAATTACTCAAAAAAAAAAAGGTTTTATTACTCTTCTCATGGATTAAAGCAGATCTCTGAGTAAAAGGTAATTGCGGTGGTGCAATTTTTCCAATCTTTCATCATATTTCTCTGAATGAGTTTGCAGATCTCGGGCCATTTCATCAATCTTAGATGATTCCTCCTTCAAGGCTTCCCTTTTTCTAAAGCTACTGCATGAGCCTCTCGGAAACTCTCCAAATACTGACGTAACCAGTTTATGTTGAAACGAAGACCCTCACAAGTAATCATCATCTCATCCCATTCCTGGATTTTCAAGTCTGTAACTGCATAAGGAGGCATGTCATCCATCTCAGAAATAATATGGAGGAGTCCTGCGATGAATGTTACAAGAATGGGAGTATGACTCTTAATTAGCTCCATTGTAGCAATATTACGTACTTCTTCCATATTTTCGTGTAGATATCCATATGATATTTTGGCACAACAAATCCTCCCACTGCTTCATACTTCCGTGATTACGACTTCATTTCCAATCCAAAAGGAAGCCCGACGTTGGGGTAATTATGAATAGAAAAACCCAAGTTAACAAGAGAAGCCATGATGGTTAAAGCCAACAATAGTATTTGCTTCATTATTCACTAGTACGAATCCTTCATTCTCTTTAATTCCAACATTTCCAATCTCAATCTCCTGTTACAATCACATAAGCAATAATGTGTCACAAAAATAAGAGAAAATAGGCGATTTCAAGATAAAAGGAATAAATTTGCTTACCAATGATTTAAGACTCCTATTCTTTACCCGTTGTAGTGGTACCTTCTTAACCCGAGAAACCTAGAAGGAAACAACAACAATCACATCATTCTTCTCAAATCTTCATAATGCTAATACACATATGAAGAAATCAGAAATCAAGAGAGGTTCACTGGATTAGCAAGCCAAGTAGCACGTTTAACATGGGAGTTGTTCTGGTTCGAACTACAGTCGTAGTCAGACATGTTACAGTTTCAAAGTAATATTATTCTCAGCTCTAAGGAAGAATGAAAGTGAAGAGGGTTGAAGTCATCTGCTTTTTTAAATAAGCAAAGTGGGTAACCCTAAAATTCAAATATTTGGAATTTTCTAAAGTTTATCCTGAGGAGAATGGATCTGAGTATGACTGATGACCAAGACTCCAAGACCAACCGTTATCAAGAGGATATGATGGGTTCCACCAGACATCCGATTCAAATGTGTTCATCTAATGCAACCCATTCACGTTCCAACACAGCAAAGCTCACGGCCATGGCTCCTCTATCTACTTCACTCACACGGACAATCATCTTTGTCCTATCCAAAGCCATATGTAGCTGCTACCTAGAACTATTGGCGTCACAGGAACTATCAAAGCAAGTTCTTATCAACAAGCTTATGCTGACATAACGAATCTATTGCAACCTTGCGGGAAAAAATAAGCAATCATTCCTGGTCTTATGAATTACATTTATTTGAAGCTCCTTTAGTGTGGATACCACCATCTACTGCTTACCACAAAATATTTCTGTATCGCGCTAAGCAAAGGACTTAATGTTGATGGTGGGTTTTTGACGAAAGAAAACATTGTAATATTATCTTTATTCAACTGTAGAAACATAAAAAAAAAATATGCATGATGTGAGACCCTGCACTTTTACATAGTCAAATTTTACGGTTGTACTTAAAACTCTAAAACTCAATGTCTTCGACACTTAGATTTCTCTTCAAGAAATTTTAGAATGCCTGCCTAATTCAAATTCGTGGGTACTTAAATAGGTAAGCATGCATTCAAACATGTGTCACATTCTTGACAAGGGAACGGAGAAAACTAGGCTTAACATATTTATATTTTGAGGGGGAATTATTGAGGGGGGTCATTCTTGTTCCTCTTTAATTCTTCTTTTCTCCACTTCTCCTTCGGAAATTTTTGGAGAATCGTAAGAACAAAAATTGAGATCATGCATGAACGAGTCTCGTAGAGGCAAGAATGCATGAAGTTGTTTTCTATGTTAGCTGGCTCTATATATGTGATAGGGAAAATTTCTTCTTTCTGTTCTTTAATTTGGAAACTGTTTTGGGGTTTTCAGTTTTTCCAACCAATTGATTGAAAGTGATTTGGAGTCATGGTTTGATTAGAAATTTGGGTATGAATTAGATTTAGTTTTGGATAAGAATTATAAAAGATCTGGATACGTATTCTTGGTCGTGAAAATAGCTAAAGGTGTGACTTGTTGCTGTTAGAAGTGATGGTTTCCATGGGTTTTTCTGAGGGATTATAGCATGAATTTGGAGTTGATAAGGGATGAAAAAATTGGGTTATTGTTGGGCTTGAAAAATCAGCAAGAAAGTAGTGAAATTTTGGTCTATAAAACAACCAAGAAGGGAGCTGATTCCGATCGTTTATGGTGACGAATGGCTGTGAATTCGAGAGTTTAAATTCTGTGTATGACTGGAATTGTTGGGTTCCTATCCAATTTGAGTTTGCAGGTTGAAGAGAAGCTATATAAGCGGCAAAACACAACAACAAAAGGGTTATCTCTATACCACCAGTAAGACGCCTACAGCCTCTTCGACAGAAGTCCGAAGAGAAAAAGGGGTAAAGGTTTTTATTGTTTTTAATATATATTCAGAAATGAATTTAATTCTTCATTTGATTAAAATCTAGCTTGATGTGTTTGTTATGATTCCATCTGATGTATGAGTAGGTGTCGATTTATCTTGAAGTATGTTTAAAACTATTTGACTTAATTAGATTAGATTGGTCTTGTTGGAATTATGGATCAAATAAATGCATTACTATCCTATTGATTCTTGCCTGTGTAATACTAAGATTTCAATTGTATGTGTGCTGTTTCATATGGTGTTTGGTGTACATGTAAAATGGTGATCATGGTAGCATGGTAGTTAGAGGTAGTTAGAGGTAGTTAGAGGTATATATGGTTCTATTGCTCGCTAAAACATTGTTGCGCTCCTACTAATTATGTATGTGAATTAAATGAAGACTCGGGTGTACTAGACTAATTGAAACTAGTTCTGTTAGGTCTATGGAACGGGAAATGCATATTTTTATTACTTTGTTCTTAGCATAATTGTTTCTCAAATTATGCTGCTTATATTAGTTGCTTCTTAATGGTCGACACGTACATCAATCCGACTCGGTCATGTACTCAAGTTCAGTATTAAACTTGAGCTTCCTTCTTACTGTGAAGGTAGCTCTTTTATAAGATAAATTGATTCTCCATGACTCTTTATAAAGTACTTAGTAATGTAAGATCAGTGACACTAGCTAGTTGTAAATGAAGATTTGAATTTCTAGGAATTGTTTTCATTAGAAAATCTCAGCTGAAAGGTGTATTGTTATATACTTTCACATTTAAGTCGCCAGCATGGAGATGGTTAACGGAACTGGTGACATAGATAGCTATTATTACTCTTTGGTAGTGGCTGGTCTCTTTATGTGAAATGGGGGATGCTTACTGTTATAGGCAATTATGTTATTACATTGAAATCGTCAACTAGTTAGATTGGAGCCGTCATTTTGTGTTTGGGTTTACACTTCCTCTAGTACACGTTTTGGATTGTCTGTATTGCACTATTTTACTATAAATTTAACTTTGTATGGGCGCAAATTCGATTGAATCATGTACGGATGTCTCTGATGCTAAAGTGGGTATTCTATGACATGCACTCCATGAAGTACTTTGATGCTTAAGATCACGGACAATAATAGGAAAAAATAGGTTAGGAACAAGATAGGCATTCCGAAGCTACGAAAGAAAAATAGAAATATAATTAAATTTTATAAATGCATAAATCTTTGGGGTAGGATCTAGAGGATGATAGTGGAAAAAATCGCAAGAGTTGATTCTTTCGTATCACCGGGTACCATAGCTGAAATCTCATATCACTAAAAATCAGTAATGATGAGTAATCTAATTTAGTTAGCGTCTTATTATCCAAACGTTTGATTTGAAAGCTCAACTGCTGAATGTGCTTGGATTGTGATAATTATGGTTGCATTTGAATTTCCTTTTGGTTCGCCTCAAAGAGGACCTTCTTTTTTAAAACCCATTTTTAGAGAGCTAGAAGAAAAAAATAAGAAAAAGAAAACACGAAATTTTCGAGGTCTAAGAGTTTTCCAAAAAAAACAAAAGGGTTTCTAACGGACTCAAAAGAAAAAGAAAGTTGGGCTCATAAAAAGGATTTCTTTCTAAAAAAGAATCAAGAAAAAGAAAGTTGGGCTCATAAAAAGGATTTCTTTCTAAAAAAGAATCAAAAAGCTTGACAAAGTCAATCCAATTCTATTAGTTGGATTGAGAAAAGTATATGAATCGAGTGAAAATAAAAAGAACTCTCTCAAAAAAAATAAGATAATTCATGAATCATCCAGTCAAAAAAAGCGGTAAATGACAAGAAAAAAATATTTTTAATTCCAGGTAAAAATATTAATAAAAATATTAATAAAAAACGGTAAATGACAAGAAAAAAATATTTTTAATTCCAGGTAGAAATATTAATCCTGACGATGATAAAAGATTAGAAGCGCTAAATTTTTTAACAGATATTCTAAAGAAGGAGTGTTTGGAGTGCTAGATTAGTACTAAACAACACTCTTTTTAAAGTTTAAGAAAATTGTTGTTGGTACTATTGGATCACAGGTGTTTCATAATGTTTTGAGTAGTGGATCTTGAATGGAGTATGGACCGAGTGGTTTTGTCTTTCTTAAGCGTGTATGGGATTTAGCGGCCTTTCTTTAAGCAA
The DNA here is from genome assembly GCA_023531435.1 of Papaver californicum. Classification (NCBI taxonomy): domain Eukaryota; kingdom Viridiplantae; phylum Streptophyta; class Magnoliopsida; order Ranunculales; family Papaveraceae; genus Papaver; species Papaver californicum. The sequence goes on along the minus strand of JAJJMC010033083.1, from coordinate 146,426 downwards.
CGCTCGCTTTTCTTTTTATAAAATATTGTAAAGGAGTCAGGCAGAAGGACGCTATTGTTTTGTATAAGAACCAACTATTAGTAGAATTCCATCTGACCTTTCTTTTAAACGTTTTAGGCTAGCACCCTCAAGTGATGCAACTAATCTTTTAAATTTACGATTAAATTCGGATATTTAAAGTTTGTCACATATTGTTTCTTTTCATGTTGCTGTTGAGCTTAAGTTTAAAACCCTGTATTTAGAATATTGCTTGTACTTATGATGCGCATTTGAACCTTCCATTGAGCTATGGTTATATTGATGTTAAAAGATGTCTTTAATTTATGTTTAGAACTTTCATTGGCAGTGATGGTAATCGGTCTTAAATGAAGAGATGGATTTCATTTGGAGTTACTGAATGATTTTCAGTTCTTAATGGCATTTGTCTATTAACTGATAATATGTAGGGGATATATTATGTTATGTCATTGAGTTGTATGTTCCAAATAAGGGCAGCTGGATTGGATGTTTACGTTTCTACTGCATCGATACAAGGGTACCTAGAAATGCTACTTGTATTTGAATTATGCACTCATTTTGGTAGGGTTGCTGAACGAGATGGTATATATGCATAATGTATATGTATGTGATATTTAGCCGGTTAATCTTGAGTAGCGTTATGAAAAGTTAGAGATGGTTGCTGCTGTGGTAGGCAGTTCATACTATCTAACATGAGAGATGATTGCTACTCAAATAAAGTAGTTCATATCATCTAGTAAGAGATAGTTGTTACCGTCATAGATAGTTCATATTATCTAAATAAATGAGATGAATTGCGGTCGTGTTTGATTCCTTCGAGCTATAGAGAGGGTACGTAGGCAGCCGCTCTGCGGTTCAGCACAAGGTTGTTCATATCATCTGAAAGTGTTGGTTTTTGTGTTGGGCAGTTCATACCATCTATTCAGAAATAATTGCAACATTGCAGTATATATGTCGTTTATAAGAGGTAGTTGCAGCATTGGCTGTTCATACTACCTAGTGAAGAGATGATTAATGTTTTCCAGTTCATATCATCTGATATAAATGTGAGATAAAGATGATTGTTGCCTCTTCAAGATAATTCATACCATCTGATAACTGTACAGCCCGTAAGACAAGAGATGATTATTACCATTCGAGGTAATTCATATCATCTATCTCAGCACGTGAGTTAAGCAATGATTATTATTGTACGAGGTAACTCATATCATCTGAGAGCAATTGTTAATGTTTATGATAACAGTTCATACCATTGATTTGGAAATGATTACTAACTCTTATAGTAGTTCATATCATTTGAGAAAGATGGTCTGTTGAGCTTGACCTAGTACTGTGAGTTGTCATGCCCACTGGGGCTCCCACCTACGGGTGGCTACCTGGAAGACCGTTAGCTGTAACGGTGGATGGTATCCGATTACCCCTGACACTGGGATTGATCACCCCTCACCCGTTCAGTATGGTGTGTGTTGTCGGGCCAGCTGCAGCTCCCACCTACGGGTGGCTTCCTGGAAGATCGTTAGCTGTAACGGAGGCAAGAGAACCTCACAGTAGCAGCGATGAAAATCATTTGTCGGACTCGATGACCCTTGCGAAATTGTGGACTCTTTTGGGATCCCTGGGTATGCGGTATGGGACGCATGCTCATAAGGTCTTAATTGACTTCACAGCGGACCTTGTGGATTTCTGAGTACTATGGTATGAGACATTTGCTCAGAGAATTCTAATCCTCAAATTAGTGAGATTTTTGTTCAACAGAGTCTCGGTATCTGAAGTTGGTGTTTTATAATAAATGATTGTTATCAAATGTATCAGTTTGTATCGATAAATATCATAAATGATATCAAAAAATGTAAAGAAGTTTGACGGATTCGGTGACCCTCGAAATAAGAGCTAAGTTTATATGCTTATACAACATTTGGGGAAATATCAATTAGTATTTGCTTGGTAAAATCGATTATATTTACTTGGTAAAATTTTATTGGTCCGAAAAATTAGTAATGTTGTCTCCTCGAGTGGCGTATCGAGAAGTTGGAGCTGGCCTAATGGGCCGAAACCCGATCCGTTAGAAGCGAAAAAAATTTGGTCCGTCACACATATTCTGGCCCGAGATCAGAATTATGAATATGAGATATTGTATTACATTACGCAAGAGAATTGAGAATACATATTCAACCTGTAGCTAACAGAAATCATGTAGTTTTTCTTATGCAACCGTAAAATTTCAGAGTTATACTCAGTTAGATCCTCGTTATTTCATGTGTATCCATGCAAACTACTTGTATAAAAAAAATATACTGGTTATAAAAAAATTGCAAACATTTATAATAAAGGCGATGCCATATCCCAGGACCTAAATAACTCAATTTTCGCCCATGAACTATTTGTGTAAATGGATTAGTTCGATCTAAAACATGAGATAAGGGGTGTAGACCGAAAAATGATTCATAAGTGGTTGTTAATGAAGTGGACGGAATGAAAACGCCAATTAGATGCATATCATTTAAATTGCAGAGTCGTATCAAGCATGATTTTAAGTTGCAAACTTCCACTACTGAATCTCTTGAAGGTGTTCTGTATGCACTGACCAAAATTTAAGCATAAATGCTAGCAATTAAATCTCACAAGACCGAAAAACCTTAAATAGGCCATAGTTATGGTCATGGCATTAGTAAATTTCGATAATAATAATAATATATAGGCAATAGCCCTGGGAACAACAACTACAGGCTTTAGTAATCCCTAGCCATGCTTCCAACACAAGTGTGTCAAAATAATAAAAGAGACAAAAGCAATAAAGTCAACCAAAACAATAAAGTAAACCAAAGCCACGAAACTACCAAAACACCGAGAAGTGCTGGCCGAAGCACTAAAGGGGACGGAACCACGGTCGCGCCAAGCTCCGCTACTGCCGCGTCATTCTTTTACTCATGCTAGCACCACTCTTTGTCGCTAGCACCATTATTTAAGCCATTACCACGACAAAATTGGCATAAAATCTACTAGAAGCATTATTTTACAACCAGACTCATGTCTTTGAAGCCATAACTCCACCAATTCCTACGAAACATCAAAACCATATCATATGGGGGATAAAACATGGGTTTTGGTCTGGCCGTTACAGCAACACGGGCGTAGCAATACCCTATGATAAGGAAGTTATAGAGTAAGTGGTAAGTTGGAGTGGTTGAAGAGATAATTGAGTAATGGTCTAGAAGTTTCCAGAAACTTCCCAAGACAGAGTGGACGGTTATTCCCACAACCTCCACCTCTCCATCTCCCTACAACTTCCACTACTTTACAAGGAAAGTGTGTGGCATCAAAATATTATAAATAGGCTACTTTGCCAATTTCAAAGGGGCAAGCGACAGAACAGAGAACAAGTTTATCACTCTCAAAGCTATTATTTATCTACCACAACACATAATTCCTTCAATTTTCTTTGCTACCCTCCCCTAAGATCAACCCATTTTCTTTCTTTGTAACCGAAGCAGAACAAGTACAGACATCCTACTTATTGGATTTGTTTTGTACGATTTTGATCCTCGAACCTAAAAATTACTTCAAAAGTACATTGTTTTTCCTACAATCAATTTTTAGGTATTAACAATCCATGGCATGATTAGGTAGGGGCCAACCCATGGCATGATTAGAAAGTTGCCTACCCTGCTGGGCTGGCTCCCAAGTCCATTTTTATTTATTAAAAACCTTATTTTAACTTACTTGGGTTTTGCCTTTTTATCTACCTTAAAAAAAATTACCTTTTTATAGGAGATTTTCTGACTCCGCCCCTGCGTGTATTGCCATATTTTCTAAGCGGGGGAGCTAGAAAGAATTCGCACTAATAGTGGAACGGAACGCCTGATTTTCTAAAGAGGGAAGTAGAAGATGCGATAAAATCTGTAGGCACATTTTAGATTTGGGTAGTGGGTCACCCGATAGATGAAGCTGGAAAAAAGTAAAAAAGTGTAAAAAAGTGTAAAAAAGTCTAAACCGTTAGATCTAGTCACGATATGAATCTAACAACTGACCCATTTTCAAACTTATAACAATAACTAGTATTTACTAAATTTTATTGTGTTTTGTTATATTCAATACAAAATTTTTCTTTTTTTTTATATTACAAATTACATTAATGTTTTAGATCTACTGTACGATTAAACCCTCGATCGATTAATGTGGTGAGGGTCGAACTCACAACTAGGGCTGCATAAAAAACCGAAGAATCGGGTAAATTGGACCGAACTGATCCGAACCGAATATCTAATGGTAATCAACGGTTTATATAATTGAAAAACCGACTTAGCTCGGTTCGGTTCTGATTCACCCTTTAACCGAACCGAAACCATCGGTTTAGAACCGATTAAGAGAATCCGTTAGATATTTTTAATTATAGCCGTTAATAAGTGATATAACTTTCCTTTTATCTAACCCTAATAGAGTAATAGTCATTTCTTCTCTAGTACCGCATCCCCCTTCCTTTCTTCCTCTCTTCGTTACAACTGCCTCCCCCTTCCTCTTTTCCTCTGTCCGTTACAACTTACAAGGGAATCACCACCAACAACACTAAGCCAACAAGATCAACCAGGGAAACTCAGATCTTATTATTCATTTCTTCTCAACTCTATTTTCTTCTTATTCTCTAAAACAAAAGGCGCAATTTGATTTTCATGCAACCAACAAATCAGAGTACCCAAGTACTCTAAATGATGATGTTAAATCAGGGTAGATTATGTTAAATCAGGGTAGATTAACAAGGATCCGCCCTCTCACAAGTACTATAATTCTCTCTCTTTTTCACATATATAGTAGGAGTATACCTCATCAGGAACTTAAGAACCCTAAGTATAGTCCATCATATATCTTCTTGCTTTCTCTTTTTCAAATGGGTTCTTTGTATAAGGATAGATTGATTGATTAAGCTTGTAACAAGGTGGAAAAAGGGTTTTGGTAAAAATGAGTTTTTGCTTTGTTTGGGACTGAATTGTTCATGAGTTCAAAAGAATGAAGGTGATTTTATGTTCTTATTATTGATTTTGGTATTGATTTTCAGTCTATTGATTAATCTGATCATGTTAATATGAATCATATGATTGTTATGGAGGAAGATTAGAAATTTGTCTGTTGGATTGATCAATGGGTTTGATTTTGTTTGTATGATGTGTTTGTTCAATAATCAACTCATTGAAGAATTTGTTACTAGTGTGTATCTTTTTGTGGCAGAACAAATTTGGAATTCACCACCAATATAAAGTCTATTCATTTTAACTTATTTATGCTCCTCCATTTCAGATTCAGATGACATTTGTGGGTTAACATTTTTTCTGGTTCTACTTCTGTTTCAATGAATAGTGAAAGATATGTTGTCTGTATAGAGGATTAGGGGATGAGTAAATAGTAACCGGTTAAAACCGAAACCGAACCGGTTAAAACCGAAATTAAGTCGGTTCAAAACCGAAGCGAACCGAAAAGCTTAATGGTAACACTCGGTTTACAAAACTGAAAAACCGAAACTATCGATTTCGGTTATGGCTGGGCCAAAAACCGACCGAATCGTACCGTACCATGTGCACCCCTACTCACAACCACTTTCAACCACCCAAAAAAAACGGATTTGAATCTCCTTTCCCCTACCTGTGAGTGCCTTTGTGCCCCTTCAAATGGGTGCCGAGATATGGCATTATTTTCCTCTTTTATTTACCGTGGAATGATCTGTTTAATTTGAGAAAGACATTTTCCTTTTATGGCATGAAGCCATTTGCAAATCCATATATTTTTTAATCAAAAAAAATTTCCATGGAGTGAGTATTATCTTCCAAGACTAACCCTTATTGTTTTAGGGTGAAAAAAAATATACTGTAAAAGAGTAGTTTTTGTAGGTTCGAGAGATCATAATCGAACAAGACGAGACTAAACCAAGAAATGATCGTTCACGCGTGCTTCTGTCACAAAGGTGGAGATGATGGGTTGATCTTAGGGGAAGGAAGCAAAGAAGGATGAGAAATAATTCTTTGATGAGAAAGTGATGGTTGTAGTTGAAGACTGAATTCAGGATTGTAAATTGGATTAGCTCTGGGTAGATCCTTGTTATGTTCTTAATTCTTTCATTCCTTGTTTCGAACAGATGAAGTCATTTATTATATTGTTTTATCGTGAGTACACTGATTTCTCGTAAGTGGTGGAAGTTATGAATAGATGGAGAAGTGATGATCGTGAAGATTGTAGCGGAGTCATGTCTGATAAATCAGGAGGAATGTATGACCACTACTCCTTATCCTATCAACTACTCCTAACTGTCTCACTACTTATTACCTTCTTGATGTAGATGTGTTTCCACATCGCACGTTGTCGTAGACCACCAGACCAATACCCCAATGAGAATCCCCACATGTGATGTATTTGATATCTCGTAGAAAAATAGTGGAGTCATGGACTACTAATATTTTGGCTAAGTCATGTCGATAACCTGCTAAATTAGTAAGGCAGGTTGCTCAATTCACTAAGTTATTAAGTAGAACAACCAGTATGGAGTCCAGTAAAAATGGTAAGCTTAATAGTCATGTACTAGCTTAGAAGTAGCATGGCATAAATTTAGAAGTGTTTGAAGTAAAGACAATGAGAGTTCACAAAGACTGAGTATGGTGCTCTCGAGGACCGGATGTAAATTGTTGTCGGGCATAGGGTAATTTTACAATTCTATCCCTTTTCATCCACTATCAACACCTATGGATCTCAAAATTCAACTTTCAACACCAAGACAAGTCAGCTTGAATCAAGTTTTTACCACTATGATAATTCAACCTGTGTGCCTAATGGTTGGGCATAAACAAATGAGTCGTCAGATTTTAACTCATAAAGTCAAATTTAATGGTTTAGGATTGATGCGCCCAATGGTTGGCGCAAATAGATGAGCCGTTAGATTTTAACACATACAATCAAATTTGGTGGTTCATATTTGATACACCCAATATAAAGTAAAAATTGGTTGGGCGCAACAAACTCACATTCAAGCTCACATTCAAGTAATCCCTTGGACGTTAGCTTGATTCAACGGATATAGCAACGCTTTTGTGAAGTTGGAAGTTGGAAGTTAAATTTGATGTCCATGGGGATTAGTCTCGGTATTATCTTCTAATAGCTTATTGAATTCTATACTAAACCAAAATGCAATTACAATATGTATTGTACTAATTTAAATTCTTCTTACGTAAAACTTATGTCTAATCTTTTAATATGTCTTAGCCACGATCAAGTTAAAACAATTAAAACGACTTTAAAGCTTATATGATTTGTGGTTTTGTAGGATTTATAAATGAAAGTTAATCATGCAGAAAATGATCACCAAAGTTAAACACAATAAAAATTAGATTTATAAGTTTGTCTTAATTTATGTTTTTCTTTTATTGCACCTTACTGATTTATAATAATTAAGAGAAAAAACAACATCAGTAGAAGGAAAAAAATGTATAAGAAGATGTAGGTTAGGAAGATTTTGTTGTTAAAATAGGTTAAGGAAAACTTAAACAGAATGGGTAAGTTTGAACTATTTTATTCATTTAAAGCTAAAAAAAATTCTTTTAGCTTTTGAGTTGGTTCTTGGCTTGAGAGTTAACTTCAAAAATAGTGCAGTTGCTGGAGTGGGTCTGGCTCAACAACTAATGCTTGTGCTAGAATTTTTGGATGCCCAAAAGTAAGATTTACCTAGGCATTCCCTTAAGTAGTATGTCTGAAGCATTTGGAGTATAGGATGTCACTTTAATGCAGTTTCAAAAAAGAGTTAGCAGTTGGAGAGGAATATATGTCTTTTTAAAGGAGGTAAGTTAATCTTAATTAAAATATCTTAGCAAGCTTGCCAACTTACTACTTTTTTCTATTCAAGTTCTATGAAGAAGCAAATGGAGAAGATCATGAGACAATTCTTATAAGGTTCCTCTAATTAAACTCATAAAAAAAAATTGGTTGGATAGAATAGGTTTGTCTTCGTAAGAGCAAGAGATATGGAATAGAGTGTTTGAGCAGTCTATCCCATTTAAAATGAATGAGTGACTAGGTGAAGGAATAACTTTTCCACCGTGGGATAGTAAGGTAAAGAGGCTAGACATGTGAAGTTTTCCCGTCAGTTTAGTATATTCAGGGATTAGGGTTTATAGGAACGCAAGGTTTAACAAAAGTCATTTGGGATTTTGTTAATGGCGTTACTTACATTGTCATCTAGCATCAAGAGGTCCAATATTGTGATCTCATTGGTCCCTATAAAGTCAACTTCATTCCATGTTTGAGAAATCATGGCTCGAGTCTTCCATGCCTCACCCTCCACCATGTCAGTTAGTTGATTGAAGGTCTTGTAGGGGCATGGTGGTACATATTTGAAGGTGTTACATGTGATTTTTAATGCCATTGATGGTGTGTGCACGTAAAATAGGGTACAAATATCAGACGCGGTGTTTGGTTTTAGCAAAATAAAAGGAAAACATGTATAAACATTGGGGATTGAAGGTATTGTAGGTGCTTATTGGTACACATTTGGAGGTACTACAGGTGATTTTTGCCACCATCGATGGTTTCTGAACGGACCGAAGAAAGTATACAGTCTACATAGCTTAAGAGGAAAATCAAAATAGGGTACAATGATGTTCATTGTCTAATTTTTTTTTTCAAGAACAGTTTATACATATATCAGTCATGTATATGATTGTACATAAATTACAACAGCCTAACAGTGGACATGGTTATGATTGTACAGTCGTACAAACACAATGTAATATGTAGATCAAAATAGGGTACAAATATGGGTAATTCATGAATCTAAATGGACTGAACGCAATATTCAGTCAGGCAGATAACAACGGATAATAACAACGGTTGGAGAAGAAAATTAGAGCAAGGAATATGAAGCGATTCACTATAAAACCCGGGTCGCCTATTTATAGCCATCTCTTTGAATGACAATCAATGGGAATATAACCTGCAAATAATAGGAGTTTGAATATGGGAGCAAATGATGGGATTATGTAACGACTAGAGTTCGGATACTAAGCTTCAGAGGAGATTTCAAAGAGACTTTTGTGTAACGAAAGAAAATACCCAAATCTAGACATAAATTCAATTGAAACCCAAATATTAAAATGGTAATCAATAGGAATTTGAAAATGGGAGCAAATCAGGGAACGTGTACCTGTTAGGGTCTGGTTTCTTTGATTCGAAGAAGATCTGAAAATAGAAAGAGCAAAGAAGAAGCAAATATTTATCATTAATTAGGTTTTGGTTTCCTCTGCTTCAAAGAAGATTTGAAAATGGCAAGAGCAAAGCAGAAGCAAATATTGGTCATTAATTCAATTGAGTGACAAATAGTGGAAATTTGTAACGTCTGAGAACATTTTAAGTTTATTGCAGGGATTTAAATGAGAATTATCAGCCTGAGGTGAGAGAGGATTAACAATTGATATCTTTCCCTAAAGATATATTGGGAAGCAGATAAGCCGATCCAGTTGGGTGTCGGGCTAATAAATTCTGAGGCTATAGGATCCGAGGGGAAAGCTGGCCCGAATATGTGGTTATTAAGTCAAATATAAAACCACATCAAAGTTTCGATCTGGATCGTCCTTTAAGTTCCCCAAATATAGATCTCCGTCCAATCTGAAAAACATCGTGTGTACAACCGCTTAATAATTTTGTATTTTCGTAAGAATTAGAATCCTAATAATTTAATAATAAGGTAATTTAATTCTAAACAATTTACTTTAAATCTAAAAAATTAATATTTAATTGAAGTAAATAATTACCTTGTTTTTATCCTGGAAGCCAATTTTCAATATACTATTGGACCACTGTAATAAAAATCCGTTATTTTAAAGGGATTTGAATTCTTAAAAATTAAAAAAATTAAATTAACTACATGATGTTTGATTCAAAAAATTAGGCTTGCCCCCTAAACAAACTAGATTATCTAGTCTTTCATTTTTTTTAAATAAAATATTTTGTTAAAGTAAAACAATGGACCATGACGATTTTACATTGGTGGTGAGACACAGACAAGCGATCCGGAGCGAAAAAAGCGGTATGAGTTTATTTGGCTACGCAGCGGTTCTTCCGTAATGTTGATTTAACACCATTTCCCGTCGTATGAGACATGATGGTAAGTTTAAAATGGTAAAGAAGGGAAACGTAAAGCAATCTTACAAGCGATTTTATAAGCAGTTGTTTTATAAGAGGGGGGGAGTTGAAGAAAGTCAGAGAAAGATATTTGTTGTCAACGATTTTGTGCAGGTGTATCGCTTATACTTAAAGCTAAGCACTCACTAATCACATGCTTGAGGATATAGAAGATACCTTCGGTTATTAATTAATCTCTCGATCTAAATAAAAATCGTCATGTATCATAGAATACAGATAGTCAAAGCCAGGTATAATCAAGAGAAAAATAAACTTTAATTCGTTATTAAGAATGGAATCAATGTCTTGATTTGTGTCAAACCCAAATCAAACAACTTGTAAGGACATAAATTCATCAATTCCACGTGTTTACATCATAAGAAGGAAGTATCACATTATGAAGCACCGAGAAGTACAAGAGCGAAATAAATAATAAAGGAAAACAGCTATAAAACATCTGTCACACATCAACTGACACCGGAAGCAGATAAGTCATACTAGATTAATGCATATAAGACACGTGGAAAGAACGCAAGTTACAAGAAAAAGCATTATTAATAGCCAAGACAGTCATCCGCGCTCTGCTTTCTCTTGCGCTCCACAATCATCAGCGCTCTGTTATCCCTTGCGCTCCATAATCATTCGCGCTCTGCTATCCCTTGCGCTCCACAATCATCCGTGCTATGCTATCTCTTACGCTCCACAATCATCAGCGTTCTGCTATCCCTTGTGCTCTACAATCATCTGTGCCCTATCACGTGTGCACTACAAATTCCAATCATGCAAGAATAGATATGCTCCACGTCAAATTCCACATGTCACACATGCTAACCTCCACATAATAAAGACGAAGGACCAATAAACGCTCAATCCAAAGAGGAGTTGTGCATCAGCAAGCGGAACTAGTAAGAAGCATTACGAATGGAGTAAGATGAGCTGCGCCCAAAGTCCAGATAAGATCAAACTGGTCAGATAAAGATAAGAAGGAGCGAGGAAGAGGGACCCATCATAGTTCGCTATAAATACCAACCCCAAAGTAGAAAGAGGGGGACATCAAAAAAATAGAGGGAGAGAGAAAACTCTGAAGGAAATTCAAGAAAAGCTAAGACTAGGTTAAGAACTCTATTGAACTAAATTTCTTTAATTCATCATATTACCATGTGTACGAAATAAGTGTTGATAAATGATATAGTATATTTTCCTGTGGATGTAAGCTTATTAAGCTGAACCACGTTATATATTGAGTTGTTTTCATTTGAGTTATGATTCTCTGTATTACAATCTTTCTGTATCAATTGGAGTATTGTCATTTTTAAACAACTTAAGTTTTTTGGTTGTGACCGACCCAAAAAACGGTCGTCACAATTTGGCGCTAGAAACAGGGACGTGTAAAGGATTTATCCTACCTTGTATCACAATTTTGATTTCATTTCCATCATAATTTTGTCCTCTGTATCATTTCAAAGCATCTACTGTATCATTTTACTATTTAAAATGTCATTTCTCGACAAATTAAATTTCGGTTGTTGTCGATCATGTAATGGTCGCTACAATTTTATTCTCTGTATCATTTCAAAGCATCTACTGTATTATACAAAATCTTTGATTCATGCAAAAAGCATTAATGAGTAAGAAAATTTTTGAACTTTAGAATTTCTTGTTACCTCATTTTGTATGAATTTGGACACATTTAAAGAAAATGAAAGATTTATTCAACTTATGAAATATCTATTCATTGGAAATGGTTTGAATTACTTATGTTTTTGATTAAATAAATAATTCTTTTGAAATCATATAACTTTTATAGAATACTACCAAAGGAATTCTCGAAAGCAGCAGAGGATTGGTATTAGAAGAAAACAGAACACTACGAAAGGAAAAAAAAACAAAGCGAAAACATGTCACAAACTGAAAATTCATGAAGTCAAGAGAGTTACGCAAGAGGAATTCTTCAACAAAGAGGGATAGTAAATAACCCAGAGAGTCAGCAAAGCAATTCAGAGGGTTATTCTTCACTTCAGGAGAATAATCAAAACAATTATGAACATAATCATTCTCCATCTCAGGATAATACTCAGAACACTATTGATCATATACAAAATTTAATGGAGGATATGAGTAAGGTGCGCAAAGAGCAACAAGCTTGTGCTGAACAAATCGCACGATTAACTAAAGAAAATCAAACGTTGAAATAAACGATCCAGCGGAATGCAGAACCAGCTGCCACCAGAACACAGGGACAAGAAGCAAGTTCGAGTAGATTCGAAGGCAGAAGAGAAAGAAATAGTCGAGATCAAAGAATGGTACTAAGATCCACATCACAGCAACCTGGACAAGAAAGGATGAATCGGGCAGACCCAGGATCACAACATGATCAATGGCAAAAATGCTTTGAAGCTATGGAGAAAATGAGGGAAGAAATAAGAAACCTAAAGAATAAAGAAGGTGGGCGAATAGAGGAAGTGTTAAAGGAAGCTAGGCGAACGCCATTGGCACCACATTCAGCATTTGCACCAATGCCCCGAGAATGTAACATTTCTGTTTTTGAATGTTATGATGGTACCAGGGATCCAACCCCACATTTGAAATATTACAACTGAATCATGGTGTGTTGGGAGCAAAATGATGATTTAATGTGTCGATGTTTCCCATCAAGCTTGAAGGGACTGGCACTAGCATGGTATGATAAATTACAAGAAAGTTTTATTCATTCGTATGCACAGTTAATTCGAAAAAATTTGGAAGCATACATGTACAACAGACCCGTTGACTCAGGATTGGATAGATTATATTCGCTCGCTTCATGGCCAGAAGAATCAATTCGTGATTATACAGCTCGGTGGCATGCAATCTGTCAGGAAATTGGAGATGTTGAGCCAAATGCTGCCATTAACAATTACAAGTGGGGAATAGCTGACCGAAAAAGTCAGCTCTTTGTTGATATTCATAATATCAACCCGAAAACTGAGGGGCACCTTAGAGAAATAATCGAGACATGTGCAAGACTGCAAGACATACTGGGGCAATGTCCAAGGATAGTATCGCAACAACAAGGAGATGCAAAAAGAACAAATTCAATAGAACCATCGTCCGGGTCGGGAAAAAAAATTCCAAATAAAGCTGAAACTAGTGAACCAAAGCGTCCACGGATAGAGGGAAGGAAGAAATTTTTTCAGGAGCGAGTGATTACAAAAATTAACACTCCATATTTAAAATTTTAAAAATAATAAAAAATAGACCAGACTTCCAATGGCCACCAACAAAAAATCGACATCCAGGGCACATTCAAAACTCAAAAGAATATTGTGAGTATCATTGCTATCGGGGGAATTCAACCGATCGATGCAGAAACTTAATTTTACTATTCCAAGCGATGATTGACGCTGGACAGTTAAAAGAATTCATTCAATCACCTGCACCAATGTCAAAGCTTGATAAAGGAAAATTTGTTAATATCCCCCACAACAATCAGACTATTAATATTATTTCATTTTCTGAATCAAGTCCATCATCGATGAACGCAGCAATTGACAGGAAGCTGCACAAGAGATTAATCAACCATGAAGTATTTAAAGTTGCAGGGAGGATCACTGAAACATGGGAAGAATGGATGGCTTTCCCACTAACATTTTCAGCAGAAGAGGTAGATCAAGAAGTAGAAACTCACAATGACCCGCTGGTTCTCACCCTGCTTGTGTCTGGTTGGAATATCACAAAGATTTTGATAGACGGAGGAAGTTCTCTTAATGTGTTGTTCTATAACATATTTCTGAAAATGGGATTGAAAGAAGATCAGTTTGAGTCATCTCGCTACACCATCTATGGTTTCAATGGAGTAGCATCGAAACCCAGAGGAGAAATCACACTTGAAATAATGACTGGACCCTTGAATGTTGCAACCAAGTTCAGTGTGGTAGAAGCGCCCTCACCTTACAATACCATCATCGGGAGGCATTGGGTCCATTAATTAAAAGGGGTTGCATCAACGTACCATCAGTACTTGCGATTTCCAACACTTTAGAGAGAAATGGAAATTAAAGGAGATCAGAGCATGGCGAGAACGTTCGCTCTCACGGAAGTACACATAAATCAAGAAAGAGCTCAGCAAGTGAAAGCAAAGAAGAATGAAAGAAAAATCCAAGTTAAGGAAGGAGCAATAAATCATTATTTGTATGAAGTCGCAGCTAGCAAGTCAAGCAATGAAGAAGAAAGAGATTCTAAAGTCAAAGGAAATGAGTTAGGAACAAGAAAAGGGGGTGAAACCTCATAATAGCAGCTCAAGGGGGATCCCATATTCTTAGGAACCCCCAAATCTGTTTTTTCGGCTGTAGAGAAAACCAAGAACATCAACATTGGAACGCCAGAATTTCCAAAGGCAATTAAAATTGGAACCCTGATGAGACCAGAAAGGGAGCAAGACTTAATCCGTTTACTCGAAGAGTATGCAGATGTGTTTGCGTGGAAAATATGAGACATGCCAGGAATTGACCCAAGCATTGTTCAACATGAATTGCGTATACATCCGGGCACCATACCATTTCGGCAACGGATGCGAAAAGTAGCGCCTGAATATCATGATCCAATAGAAAAAGAATTGAAGAAGCTAATGGACGCAAGATTCATTCAAGAAGTGCGCTACCCAACGTGGATATCAAATATGGTCATAGTCTCAAAGAAAACTGGAGGTGTGAGAATTTGCATAGATTTCACCAATTTGAATAAAGCATGTCCAAAAGACAGTTATCCACTTCCAAGCATTGATCAATTAGTAGACGTTGTCGAAGGACACGAAGCCTTTTCTTTCATGGATGGACAATCTGGATATAACCAAATTGCACTAGCCGAGGAAGATCAAGAGCATACTGCGTTTTTTACCCCGCGAGGATTGTATTTTTATACGAGAATGCCGTTTGGATTAAGAAACGCATGAGCAACCTACCAACGGTTAGTGGATGCAATCTTCAAACCTTGAATAGGACGCACATTGGAAGTCTACGTAGATGACATGCTAGTAAAAAGCAAGATGCAAAGGATCATTTACAAGACTTGAGGGAGATTTTCCAAGCTTTGCGCAAGTATAAAATGAAAGTCAATCCGAAAAAATGCATTTTGGAGTTAAATCAGGGAAGTTTTTGGGTTATCTAGTTACGGAAAAGGGAATTGAAGTCGATCCAGCAAAAATTCAGTACCGTAAATATGTCATCCCCAAGAAATGCTAAGGAGGTACAGAAACTGAACGGATGCTTGGCAGCGCTTAACAGATTCATTGCAAGGTCATCAGATAAGTGCAAACCATTTTTTGATACTCTGAATAAGGGAAGCAAGTTTATATGGAATGAAAACTACGAACAAGCCTTTCAAAACATCAAGATCTATCTTGCGAATTACAGAAACCACAGCCTGAAGAGATCTTGGCCCTATATAGATGCAACAGAAGATGCATTGAGCGCAGTACTGGTGCGAACAAATGATAAAGTGGAAAAACCAATCTACTACATTAACAAGACTTTCAACCTTGCGGAGAGGAACTATACCAGGATTGAACAGTTAATATTAGCACTGGTATTTGCCACGCAGAAGCTGCGCACATATTTTCTAACACACTACGTACGAGTACCAAGCAAGGCTCCACTGGAATCAGTGTTAAAAAATGCAGGAAAATTGGGTAGAATTGCAAAGTGGAATGCTCAGTTGGAACAATTTCACATTCTTTTTAAAATTCAAACTGCTCAAAAGTCCCAAGTTTTGGCGGATTTTCTTGCAGATTGGCCATTAGACGATGATTTTGAAATCCAGGGTTTACCAGGAATGGAAGAGGATGACTCTCATGACATTTTAGACTCTCTCAATTCTCGGAGATGGGAAGTTTTTGTTGATGGAGCCCGAAATAAAGAGGGGGCAGGAATCAGTATTGTAATAAAAACACCCACGGGGGAGCGATTGATACATGCTTTTTGTTTAGAGTTTGGAGAGCACAACAACAATATAGTAGAATACGAGGTTGTGGTTCATGCCCTCCGGTTAATTATTGAACTAGGAATTACCGATGTATGGTTGACAAGTGACTCACAATTGATAATCCGACAAGTTGAGTTAAAATATCAAGCAATTGATAAAGACTTGATTCGATACAAAGACCTTGTGCAAAAGTTAGCGTCCCAATTTCCAAACATTATTTTTTGCCATTTGTCCAGAGATAAGAATCGTCATGCAGATGCATTAGCATTTATCTCCTCAATGCTCAAGGATCCGAACACATCTGCCGTCAAAATTGGATGTATTTATGAACCATCAACTAAAATATGGGCAGTTGAGAATATGGAAGATGAAATAAGTGAATATCTTGAGGATCCGACCACACATAATGACGCAAATATACCCCAAAAACAAAGGATAGGTGCGTAGAAGAAGATTGGAGGATTGCACTGCATCATTACTTGTAAAAATAAATATTGCCTGCAGACGCCAAGGAAGCAAGGAAAATACAATCAAAGTATGTTAACTATCAATTAAGGGATGGTATTTTGTACCGAAAGCTCTTCATAGGACCACTACTTCGGTGTGTATCACGCCCATAAGGACATCGAATTTTAACAGATATACATTATGGTGATGCTGGGAATCATAACGGGAGACGATCATTGGCCCTCAAGGCAAAACCGCAGGGATATTATTGGGTCACAATGCAAAAGGATGTTGAATATATGGTCAAAAGATGCGAAGAATGCCAACGTTTTGCTAAGAAGATCATAGCGCCAGCAACAGAACTCAATTCAATACTTAGTCCATGGCCATTTGTAAAGTGGGGAGTAGATATTGTCGGACCCCTACCGGAAGGAACACGGAAAATGAAGTACCTAATTGTAGCAGCAGATTATTTCACCAAGTGGGTGGAAGCCAGGGCACTTGCACACATTAGAGACTCGGATGTGTTCAAATTCTTGTTTGAAGACATAAATTGTAGATTTGGAATCCCAGTGGCAATAGTTTCAGAAAATGGACAGCAGTTGCAGGGAAAAAATATTAACATGTTTTTTGAAGCCTTCAATATCCAAAACAGAAAGTCAACTCCACTTTACCCCAGAGCAATGGGCAGGCTGAAGCTACAAACAAGACAATTGCACTTAATCTCAAGAAGACTCTGGAAGGGCATCACAAGCGATGGTGTGAGCAACTTCATAACACTCTATGGGCCTATCGCACCACAAGGAGATATGCCACTGGAGAGTCACCATTCTTACTTACCTATGGGGCAGAAGCAGTCATACCAATGGAGATAATATTACCAACTACAAAGACAGAGGCATGGGAAAGGAATTCAAATGAATATTTAATGCTTGAAAAGTTGGATGATCTAGAAGAAAAAAGAGAAGTTGCATTACAAAAGATGGATAATTATCAAAGAAAGTTAGCAAGCAAATATGGAAAAAAAGTAAAGCTGCGCCATTTTGTTGAAGGACAGTACGTATTGCGACAAATTCCGAAATATCAAAAGAATAAAAAAACAGGAAAGTTTGCACCCAATTGGGGAGGTCCTTATATCATACAGGACATTGCGGGACAAGGATCCTATTATTTGCGAAATATGGATGGAGAAGTTTTGCGACATCCTTGGAATGCGCAATATCTTAAACCATAATATCCATAATTTTCTATGCAATTGTATAGTAATTTGTGCTCATATGGGGTAAAGCAAATAAAGGCAAAATCTCATAGGAGACCCATGTAAAAGTCTTAAATATTGACTATTGGGTACATCCACTAGCAAGAGATACCCTATATGACATTAATTATTATATCAAGTAATAGGGGCCACATAGATAATTTCCTCTTGGCCAGAGAGAAATTACTATGTGAAGCGCACCCTCAAAAGGAGCCCAAGGTACAATAAATCCTTGAGGTTTCAAATTATATACTCATTAATCAATTTATCTTATGATTTTATTGCAGGAACAAAAGTAAAATGTCAAAGGTATGAAAAGAATATAAGAAAATAATCATTTTTATTTATATGTCATCACAGTTTACAAGAACAAAAATGATACGCAGCAGCAGCAAGATACAAGAAGAATTTTAAGGAGCATGATCATGGGTAGGAGTTGGGTCAACACTTGAAGCAGGATCAGAAGCTGAAGCAGGACCAGCACGGGGAGGAGTAGCACGGGGGCAGGCTCGGGAACCACCCTGCATGGATAGGTTTTGGTCCAACCATCCTTCGTAACCCTATCAAGGGTATTATTAATTGCCAGAGAAATACCCCGTTTCGTCTCAACTTTCATGTACTTCATCTTCTCACGTGAAGCAATAAGCGTATCCTCGTACGTTTTTATCTTGCCATCAGCTAATGAATCCCTACTCTCAGCCAAAGAAGCTTGATTCTGCCAGTATGCAAGCTTTTTCTCCGCCGCGGTCAAGTCATCAGAGTAGCACTTGACAGCAGTTTGCCAATTAACATCTGCTTCTTCCGTCTTGGAAGTGATCTGAGTAACTCGGTCTTGCGCCTCAACCAATTTAGGTGTGGCTTCCCCAAGTTGCTCATTGGCCTTTTTCAGCTTGTCATTAGCTTCAGATAGCTCCTTCTCAACCTCAGCGGACAAAAGCTTAACTTTCTTCAACTCCTTATCAGACTCCTTAGCCTTGGCAGCTTCTCTCTTAAACTTTCCTTCAAAATCTACATAGAAAATAAAAGGTTGTTAGACTGTGTAAAAAATAAGTAAGAATAACTTTTTGATATAAAATAAACTACCGATAGCAAGGGACTCAAACTTTTGTAAATCATGGACATTTTTGTCATTAGAAAGATCAAAAAACCCAAATTCACTCAGAAGTTTAGCATAATCTCTCGTGGATTGCTCGAGATCTTGTTTATATTGCGTAATCTCAACTTCTATCTCGCAGCAAATTAATCTTTTCAGTGCGTTTATCAAGTTCATTGTGTAAACGCTGAATATCGATATCTCGATAAAGGATTTTATCTGAGAGGCTGCGGACTTGACTTTGCACTTCCGAAAGAGCTTTTCCTCTAGCATGAGAATCTGCATCTGCATTATCTCTTTCTTTGATAAGCCGCGCCACAAAAGTTGAATGTCTAGAATCATGCTGCGACCTAGATCGAGAAAATTCAGCAAGGATACTCTTGCTTTCTACACAAAGCTTTCGATTTTCCTCCTCTAATTTTTCTACTTTCCCCATGGCCTCAGCAACGCAGTCATTATTACATAAAATAGCAGCATCAAATTCCCCATTTTTGCTAACAAAGTCTTTTTTCGAAGATGCATACTCCGTCGAGAGTTTTTTATACGCAATGAGAATCTTATTCCCCTCATCCACCAGTTTATTGAAGTTCTCCTTGACCTTTACATTCTCCTCGGTGACTTTCATTACGTGCCCATGTAAAGACGTGGCTCTGGCCCGTAGTTTAACAACAAGATTTGAATCCCCCTCTGATCCCATAAAGAATTTCAGAAATATGTGTTAAAGAAAAATAAAATAACATAGAAAATGAAATATTGTAACCTTGGCTTTGAAGAGTGGACAACTGATGTCGGAGCTCTTTATTCTCATGTTTTAACTCAGCAGAACCACCCTCCGACAGTCGAAGGCGAAGTGAATTAGCCTCCACTGTGACTTCAGCAAGTTCTTCCTCAGTACTCCTGAGTTTATCCTCCATCATCAGTGAACGAGCTGTGAAATCAGAGAGCAACTCTCATTATAAGCAAGCTGTGAAATCAAAGATAAGCATCAGAATAGGAAATAAAGAAATAAGATTCAATACGTAAACAAATTATGAGGAGCATACCTGCATAAGAGCCTGCTGCGGACGGGCATATACAGCTCCATCTTCCATTGCAAGGACCTCGGCAAGGGTGGAGGGCACCTCGACGTCGAAAGGGCAAGCTTCACTTGCATTATCCTTTGACCAAGCCTTCATCACTGTATCAAAAGGAATGGAACGCATGTCCGCTCGCAATTTGGCAACAGAAGCGGAATCAGTAGGCTTTGGTTGAGCATTGCTAGGAATCAAAAGCAGGTCATTTTCCTTGAACCAAGCGAATGCATCTTCTTCTCTTCCAACGAGATTATCAACGTCGCAGCCGCTTTTACCCTTTTCCCTACGAGAAACCCTCTCTCCACTAGCAACTAAAGCAGAATACACCTCTTCCTCAGAACGGGAGACTAACCTTTCTGCGTTCCCAATAGCACTTACTGCGTTTTCCTGAAGGGAAGAATCAGCAGCATTGGCAACCAGGGCGGGAGAAGGATTTGTTACGTTAGCAGCTGTGTCTTCTTCAGTAGAAGCATGCTCAACTTCCGTTTCGACTATGGTCTCCAGCCTGGTAGGAGCATACTCAATCATAGCTCCGTTCAACTCTGTCAGGGGCGCATCCTGCTCCTTGTCAGTCAAGTCATCCACGAACTCAGAAAGCACGATGTCATCGACTTGAAATAAAGGAGAATGAGATAGAAAATAAGAAAGGACGGAGCTTGCATCCAGGGGAGACTCAGTATCTGCTACTTGGGGAGCTTCAGTTGCAACATCACCCAACGCAGCAGGACGAGAAGCTTTTGGAGTTTCGTTCTGCAACGTGCCGCCTTCTATCATCAAAATAGGCTGGCTAGAAGGAGGGTTAGCTTTATCCACCTTCTTAGAAGAAGCACAAGGAGTAGCCTTCATTTCTTCTGACCCTGGTAACATTTTCAAGTAAGTTAACAACACGCAATTTAAACGTTCTGAGTACCTTGTCAATACAAGAAGGAGCAATACCTTGTCAGATGGAGGAGTAGCTTTACGCTTGGTGCCTACATCAGTTTTGAAACTTTCTTTCTCTTCTGGAGGCTGCATAAAAAAAAATTAAGAAAAATCAACGTACGCAACACTTAAAGATCAGAAGAACTGAAAAAATCATTGCTTACCGCATCACCATAAGAGAAGTTAAACCCGTCGAAGTTCAATATCCACGGGCAATAGGAGGGGAACCGTTCCTGAAGGCTCCGTCTTGTATTTTCCGAAGCCTGGCCATAAATCCAGGGGCCTTCAATCGCCAATGGAGTAAGATACCACCGGTAATCATGGTCCCGGCGCATCTTTTCAACCAAAGATTCCTCTGTTCCCGGGATAAGATTTATCTTCGTAGCATCAATATCAGCCAGCAAATGGATTCAATCGCCTCTCGTGCGTCCAGGACCAACACTCCAATTCATATAATTTTTATCAGCAAAGGAATCAGTGTAGGACAAATAGAAATTCTCCACTGTATAATGGACGCAGTTCGCAGGATCAGGTGTATAGCATGTGAAGTTGGTTTGACCAAGGCTGCATTCATCTAGTATTCTCCACCAGCTTTCGTTGTACTGCGCAACTGAACGCATGGTGCTATTTTTAGCCAAACCACGGCTAGCTAGGACTTCAAACTGATAGGGGCATCGACTGTCATATAAGGGCAGCCTTAACCCAGCGTCTATTGTACCAGCAGCGATCAGCAATCTTGTGGGAGAGTAATCAAAATTCAGAATCATATTCAAGTAGATCTTATCTCCTTCAGGGGAGTTATAAAGGTAAACGTTAAAATCCTGAAGGCCATAGTTTTCTTGAACTCCTCCATATCCATATTTTTAAAGCTAAGAAGCTCATGAACCGGTCATTTCTGGTAGTAGATATAACAGGAGGGGGAGCAAGGCTACGAATTCTCCTGGGATGCACTGGCCTACCTTCATCCCTTTTCTTGCGAGCAGAATGCCGGTCACCTTGGGAAGCATGTCTGGGAGCACGGCTACTATCTTTTCCATACATGATTAATCTATAAACCAAGAAGAAACAAGGTTACAATGATGAACAGTATAAAATAATGCAGAACTTAACAGAAAAATCAACATGCAAAAAATTTTACAGAAGAAGTCTAACAGTCTCACCAGTAAAAAAAGATGAAGTTAATCAGCAAAGATTTAATCTTGGGAAGTAAAAACCTTGATGAAACGAGGAATCTCGAAAACGTTTAAGGAATAAGGACTTTAAGAAGAAGAAGATAGGAGAAGATCAGAAATAAGCTACAAACTTGGAAAGCGAAAAGCAATGAGAAAAATGACAAAACTTTATCTTAAATACTGAACCAGTGAACTGACACGACTGCGAAAAAGAATTCAAAATGCGTGAATCCAAACGACGTATCTTCTTGAAAACGTATGAAACCGCCGAAATTCAAATTTATTAGGGGAACAAAGTCATCATTACTTTTTGCCTTTTTCAATTCTAGGCACGTGGGAGAGAAATCCAAAAGACAAAAAGGGAGGAAATTATAAGGGACATAAATTCATCAGTTCCACGTGTTTACATCATAAGAAGGAAGTATCACATTATGAAGCACCGAGAAGTACAAGAGCGAAATAAATAATAAAGGAAGACAACTATAAAACATCTGTCATACATCAACTGACACCGGAAGCAGAAAAGTCAGACTAGATTAATGCATATAAGACACGTGGAAAGAACACAAGTTATAAGAAAAAGCATCATTAATAGCCAAGACAGTCATCCGCGCTCTGATACCTCTTGCGCGCCACAATCATCAGAGCTCTGCTATCCCTTGCGCTCACAATCATCCGCGCTCTGCTATCCCTTGCGCTCCACAATCATCCGCGCTCTGCTATCTCTTACGCTCCACAGTCATCAGCGCTCTGTTATCCCTTGCGCTCCACAATCATCTGCGCCCTATCACATGTGCACTACAAATTCCAATCATGCAAGAATAGATGTGCTCCACGTCAAATTCCACATGTCACACATGCTAACCTCCACATAATAAAGACGAAGGACCAATAAATGCTCAATCCAAAGAGGAGTTGTGCATCAGCAAGCGGAACTAGTAAGAAGCATTACGAATGGAGTAAGATGAGCTGCGCCCAAAGTACAGATAAGATCAAACTGGTCAGATAAAGATAAGAAGGAGCGAGGAAGAGGGACATATCATACAGTAGTTCGCTATAAATACCAATCCAAAAGTAGAAAGAGGGGGACAACAAAAAAATAGAGGGAGAGAGAAAACTCTGAAGGAAATTCAAGAAGTGGAAAAAGCTAAGACTAGGTTAAGAACTCTATTGAACTGAATTTCTTTAATTCATCATATTACCATGTGTACGAAATAAGTGTTTATAAATGATATACTATATTTTCTTGTGGATGTAGGCTTATTAGCTGAACCACGTTATATATTGAGTTGTTTTCATTTGAATTATGATTTTCTGTATTACAATCTTTCTGTATCAATTACACTTAGAGTATTGTCATTTTTAAACAACTTAAGTTTTTTGGTTGTGACCGACCCAAAAAACGGTCGTCACATCACTGATTAAGTCACCAAATTTGAAGATCTATATTTGATTTGTGTTAAATATCAGATATTTTGATTTTTGTAAACTTAGTTAAAGCTTATATCCTAATCAAACGTATAACGTGAACCACATACTTGTTTATAGCAAATAATTTTGCCTCCCTTTATTAGACAACATTCTGTAATCCGAGAGTTTTATTTTAATATTTGCAGAATACTAGCTCTAGCCGGAATATTTAATGTTTCTTAACGATATTTTGGAAGAAAACGATTATAAGACTATTGATTTCAGTTTTACCCGATATTTCAACTGTCAAATTTGTTTAGAGGAACACCTTCACTGAATAGCACCTATTCTGATGGTCAGCACACTGTAGAAAAGATAAAAATAAATTTGTATTAGTTTCCGCTGCAACTAATACAGAAATTTGTATCATCTTATTTAATGGGTGAATCTAAAGATATAAAGACCTAGACAAATAAAGCTTCCACGTTAACCAGTGAGGAAATCCTCGTTTTCTATTGGTCGAAATAAGGCTTTTATGGCTTTTGTGAAATGAGAGTTTTAGTAAGAACACTTGTCATAATTTGATTGGTGCAAATATTTAGAGATTAAAGAAACGCACTCTCCTGTTGGCTATTTTGTTTTAAAATTATTACACTTCATTTATACCCAATACTTAATTGTACCGGATCAACGTCAACTACAGTGGGTGGATAACACCGTAAAACGACGATCTACGTTTAATCATCTTCAATAAACGGCTACCGTTAATTTATATTCTTAAATAAGATTAAAAAAAACTAAATATGTATATTCATTTTGATTTCTAACTAACCAAACTTTGTAAAAGAGATGAATCCAATACATATGGGTACGGGTAACTATCAATTTCATCATCATTATTTGTATCATTTTAAATATGCTTTTTATTTGTACGAGATAAAATCAATCGTAAAACATTCTTTCGGAACTTAGACTCAATCTCTTACCAAAGAACTATATTCGGTGAGGTTAGCTTTGGAAAATTGTGGAATTCCTCATAATGAAATCATAAGAACTTGGTTAGAGGGTATTACAAAAAGATACGAACAATTTTCAAACTTAACAGATTCAAATAGGCGCGAGCAACTATGCCCGCGGCATAGCACAGGCATAAATCTAGTTTAACTTACATCGCAGTAAAAAATCCTCCATTATATTGCACTAGAGTATCACCCGTGCCTGGTCGGCACGGGCTATTTTAAAGTGTCGTTTGTTAGGTTTTCTAACATTACAGAATGTTGATTTATAATTGTCATTATAGATGATGTATATTTCAAAGACCCCATATATTAAAATTATTTTTTAACTATGTTTATTGTTACTACTCAGATTCGACCGTGGTAATACTGATACTATTAACAAAAAGTAAACATATTAATTTGTAAAGAAAAAATATCTTAACAGAAAATAAACATAATAAACATATTAATTTGTAAACATATTAAACGGTGGATCAATATTGTTAAACTGGAAGTTTATGTCATACTATTATTGTTGATGCAACTTCATTTCACATATCTTTTCTTCGAATAGTTAATGAAGTAATTTGAAGTTTGTTCCAACAATATCAACTAAATACTAAATTACACGGTATAAAACCTATAGGATGGAAATCATAATGCGATATTCGATTGACATGTATAAATCTATATTGTTCAGAGTAACTGTTGAGATCAAGTGTCACATTTAAACAAACATCACTACAAGAAAAACGGGCTTAAGCGTCTAAAAAATTAGCAAGAGCCCGGAAAATTAGTCGCTTAAAACCTTTAAGCGTCTAAAATTTGCAACTGCCAGAAATATTGGTGGCAATAAACATATGTCCACTAATATTTAGCAACGAAAAAATATACTTAATCGTTATATCCTTTGTTCAAGTAATTTATAGCAACTAAAATAGTGATAATGTAGCTATTTACTTTGAGGCACCGACTTTTAGCAACAAGAAAAAAAAATGGTTGGTCAAACCTCTCTCAGCAACTATGTTTGAGCCACAACCAAATATGTTTAATTGCTAGATCCGTTTTTCAAGTAATTTATAGTAGCTAAAAGTTGATCATGAAGCTATTCAGTTTGAGGCACCGAGTTGTAGCAACAACAAAATAAAATGGTTGCTCAAACCTCTCTCAGCAAGTAAGTTTGAGCCACAACCCAATATGTTTAATTGCTAGCTCCTTTGTTCAAGTAATTTAAAGCAACTAAGAAAGTGGTCATGTAGCTATTTACTTTGAGGCACCGACTAGTAGCAACAACAATATAAATTGGTTGCTCAAACCTCTATCAGCAACTAAGTTTGAGCCACAACCAAATATATTTAATTGCTAGATCCGTTTTTCAAGTAACTTATAGCATTTAAAAGTTATTTAACTGCTAGATCATGTAGCTATTCACTTTGAGGCACTGACTCGTAGCAACAACAAAATAAATTGGTTGCCCAAACTTCTCCCAGCAACTAAGTTTGAGCCACAACCAAATATGTTTAATTGCTATCTATATTTTTCAAGTAACTTATAGCAGCTAAAAGTTGATCATGTAGTTATCCACTTTAAGGCACCGACTCGTAGCAACAACAAAATAAATTGGTTGCTCAAACCTCTCTCAGCAACTAAGTTTGAGCCACGACCAAATATGTTTAATTGCTAGATCCATTTTTCAAGTAACTTATAGCATCTAAAAAAATGATGATGTAGCTATTCACTTTGAGGCACAGACTCGTAGCAACAGAAAATGAATTGGTTGCTCAAACCTCTCTCAGCAACTAAGTTTAAGCCACCACCACATGTTAAAAAATGAATTACTTGGTAAAATCTCTCTCAGCAACCAAGTTTAAGCCGCTACGATCATTTAAAAAAAATCAGTTTTTAAAGTACATTTAAGAACTTAATTAATATTTATCTAACAATCTTATTAGGATTTGTTTAATAGAAACATGAAAACTTTTTCAAATCATTGTTTTCATTCACTATGAGCAAATGTTTGGATGCACAAATTAATTTTCTTTTAACATGAGTCGATTAAATTAACTATATTTATCTAACAATCTTAGTTGGTGGAAATAAATACTTCTGACATTTTCTGTAATAAGATGTGTATGTAGGAATAGGGAATGATAAACTAGATGTTAAGATCTCAATGTCAAATTATATACAAGAAATGAATATGGATGATAAATTTTAATAGAGAAGAATATTCAACTCCGGCCATTGCCTTAGAATACGGTACCCACCGTCACCGACCAATATATAACTCCATTTTTGTGAGGCATTGTGTATCATTTGGCTAGATTTCAATTTTTTGCATTTTAGCCACAGTGCATTTTCATCATGACCATCTCTGGTTACAATTCCCTGTTTTATCAGAGGAAAATGATGGCACCATTTTGATAACAGTAAACACGCCTCCATAAATCACTAGTCTGCACATTTTTAAACATGTGTCCAAACAAGGTTTTCTTTGTCAAAAAGAAAGGGTAAAAAATCGAGATTTTATCTAGAGCGTCAATGGCATAGATCACTAGACTGTACATTTTTAAACATGTGTTACAATTCAGAGTCGGACTTGATTCAGACATGACAAAAGAAGGAGACAAACAGTAATATATTACTCAAACATGAATTAAGATGTAATGTTAAAGAATTCACCATGTTTTGAGATGTAATGTTAGAGAATTCACCACTAACTGAACACCCATACACAGCAGCAAACGTTCATATTTTGTACCGATACCAACAACATTTACGATTGTATTATAACCATTGAGAGACATGTTCATTCTGAAAATTGTGTTTCTGAGTTAACTTTTCTTGAATAGTTTCTCGCTCACATGAGATCTTCGCTTCAGTTTTGCTTATCTGAATTTTTACCTCTGAAAGTGCAGTTTCATATACGCCTTTGCTGGTGCAGAGGTCATCATATTTCACCTGCATTGCATCCAATACTTGAACATGGCTTTCGACTTCTTTATCAGTGTTAAATGAAGACCTCCAATGGTTCTTAACTCGATTAAATCCTTCCCGAAGCCACTTAATATTGAATTCCAAGGTCTCAGTATCTTTGATGAATCCTTCACATCTCTCCAGCAACCACCATCGAGGTGCTCCAGGTACGTCTGCATATATACAAATAATTGCATGTCCAGAGTTGAGACGATTAAAGACATAACACATAACTTAAAAG
Organism: Papaver californicum; assembly: GCA_023531435.1. Taxonomy (NCBI): domain Eukaryota; kingdom Viridiplantae; phylum Streptophyta; class Magnoliopsida; order Ranunculales; family Papaveraceae; genus Papaver; species Papaver californicum. Next base: position 118,712 of record JAJJMC010033083.1, on the reverse strand, counting down.
AAGTATGCATACCCAAACTCTCTTAGTGAAAGGATTGTATTTCTAACACATTGTCTTGTCTTAAAGCATGTTGAGACATCTACAATTTGCATTAACTACCTCACAAACTACAGATTCTACAGTAAAAATGGCCCAAGATGGCTAAACTTCATCGTCTTGCTATGATAATCGTCACAAACCAATATAAAGAAGCAAAAGCATGAAAGATGTGAATCTTGCTATGATAATCGTCACAAGCATGAATGTATGTGAATTAGAAATTGATTCTTCCAAATGTGGGATGAAATGGAGTTTACTTTAAAAAAGAGAAATTACATATGATTGATTGAAGAAAAAAATGAAAAGTGGAATCAGACCTATTATTACACTGACAAACTTACCATTTACACGGACATTACATGATTCTGAAAAGCAAAAGCATTGTTGCCAAAACAAAACAAAACCTAGCCATAAAAAATGAAAAGACAAAAGGTCTAAATGATCATATACAAATTCAAGATAAAAAACAAATGAAATTATTCAAATTGAAACAAACACACACAGTAATCACTACACCTACTATAGCTCAGCAAAATTCAAACATAGTTAAAAGAAGAATGGAATCTGAAAAGGAAAAAGTAGACACTTTTAGTACTAAGCTATAACATATGTCAAAAATCAGTAGATTTCAGATAATAACACTATAAGATGATAAATTATCACTCATTTATACATAATCACAAAGACCCAAAGTATGAAAATGATGAATTTATCGAACTAGATACCCCTTGTTTTGATATTCTTAGAATCAATCAAAAAATAAAAATAAATAACACAAACATAGTCATTGTCAGGTAGCCCAAACATGATGTTTACCAGATTCATAGAGAATACCATTTAAGAGGAAAAAAAACTAAAATAAGAAATTGTATAGATTGAAAACCTGGTAGCCCTCACAATACCTATACCAGCAGCAAAATCTTTTAGAACCCAGTCACGCCTTGTCCCAATTCTCCCTTCACTTTGACACCATGTTTGGATCTCAATGACATCACCCTTATCCATCCATAGACATTAGAGGAAAAGAAAAACATAAACAAATTTAGTAACTCAGACATCTCAAAATTCAGTAAATCAACTCAGCACCTTTAGAATAATGACCTTCATCCCATTTACTACAAGCAACAGATTAACCAAAAGGACCATATGACAACATATCATACTCTGTCCTACACACAGACAGAAATACCCAAAATTAAAATCTACAGAAAAGAAACAAGTAGGAGATCGACAAAAAATTGTTAATAGAAATGATAACCATTGAGTCAATACCTTGTAGCATCAGACGACACTGTATGGGAATCAAGCTTCCAATAAATGAAAGTGAAATCGTCAATTGAGGACTCTCACAAGATCTGGGAACTTCACAGTTGAGTAAAAAAAATTATATAATCGGTACACAAATCCAGGAACCAACAAAGGAATTCACAAAGCCCACCTCTTTGAATCTAATAATATTGGGATGTTGTAAAGATCTATGGTTCGTAATCTCTCTTTGCACATTCTCATCAATCTGCAAAAACAGATAACCCATATTAGAAAATCATATTTCCAAAATTGGAATAGAAGAAGAAGAAACTTACTTGAGATTGACAGGAAAGAGAAGAAAACCAGGGATAAAAAACACCCATTTTCATTGCTTAGTTTTTTCATTGCTTAGTTTGTTCGTGAAGTTGAATATGGAACCCTAGTTTTCTCCTAAGACGGCTCAATTGGGGGAGAGAGAAAAGCAAATGCACAAAATGAAAGAGAAAATTTTGTGTAGGGTTTTGATAAAAAACAATTGACGGTGGTGATGGTGCCTCATACGGATCATGGATATATATTGATGGTCCAGATTCGTTGTTGGATGGTCATACGGATTGTGGGTTAGTTACCATTTTGTGTTAGTTACCATTTTGTGTTAGTTACCATTTTGTGTTACTTAATATTTGTTTTTCATTTGTGTGTTAGTTACCATTTCTCCTATCGTAACGTAACGACTTTTGGAAATTAGGATTCATCAAAAATATTTGTTTTTTTTTTGTAATTAGGGTTCTTAGTTTGTCATTTGTTTATAAGTTTTGATTTGATGAATTGGGTTGAACCCCAATAGATGTTCAATTAATTTGAGTAAGATCGATCAAAATGAGTGTATTCAAGTCGGTTTTATACAAAATTGAGTGAATTTTAGTGAAATTGATGAAATCATAGTTTGATATCGTTAGATTTGTTAGATCGATAAAAAAATGAATAAGTTTGATCGAAATTGGATAAAATTCAATAAATCTAAGTGAAATCGAGTAAAATTGATGAAAAATTGATATAATTTGAGTAAGATCGATCAAAATTGAGTGTATTCAAGTCGATTCGATAAAAAATTGAGTGAATTTTAGTCAGATTGATTAAATCATAGTTTGATATTGTTAGATTTGTTAGATTGATAACAAAATGAATAATTTTTATCGAAATTGGATAAAATTCAATAAATCAAAGTGAAATCGAGTGAAATTGATGAAAAATTGATATAATTTGAGTAAGATCGATCAAAATTTAGTGTATTCTAGTCTGTTCGATAAAAATTAAGTGAATTTTAGTGAGATTGATGAAATCATAGTTTGATATCGTTGGATTTGTTAGATTGATAAAAAAATGAATTAGTTTGATTGAGATTGAATAAAATTCAAAAAATCTAAGTGAAATCGAGTGAAATTGATGAAAAATTGATATAATTT
>JAJJMC010033083.1:0-115949 GCA_023531435.1 Papaver californicum | reverse complement strand
TTGAGATTGAATAAAATTCAATAAATCTAAGTGAAATTGAGTGTAAAATTGATATCGTTTGAGTAATATCGATCAAAATTGAGTGTATTCTAGACTGTTGGATAAAAAATTGAGTGAATTTTTGTGAGATTTAAAAAATCATAGTTTGATATCATTGGATTTGTTAGATCGATAAAAAAATGAATAAGTTTGATTGAGATTGAATAAAATTCAATAAATCTAAGTGAAATCGAGTGAAATTGATAAAAATTGATATAATTTGAGTAAGATCGATCAAAATCGAGTGTATTCAAGTCGGTTCGATAAAAAATTGAGTGAATTTTAGTGAGATTGATGAAACCATAGTTTCATATCGTTAGATTTGTTAAAACGATAACAAAATGAATAAGTTTGATCGAAATTGGATAAAATTCAATAAATCTAAGTGAAATCGAGTGAAATAGATGAAAATTGATATAATTTGAGTAAGATCGATCAAAATTGAGTGTATTCAAGTCGGTTCGGTGAAAAATTGAGTGAATTTTAGTGAGATTGATGAAATCATAGTTTCATATCGTTAGATTTGTTAGATCGATAAAAAATGAATAAGTTTGATCGAAAATTGGATAAAATTCAATAAATCTAAGTAAAATCGAGTGAAATTGATGAAAATTGATATAATTTGAGTAAGATCGATCAAAATTGAGTGTATTAATTTTGAACCGTTAGACTGGTGATCCGTATGAGTATAAGATATTAATTTTGAACCGTTAGATATGTGATCCGTATGAGTATAAGATATTAATTTTGAACCGTCAGATTAACGATCCGTATGAGTAGAAGATGTACTTCTAGAACCGTCCGATCAACTTGAAATATTAATCTTGAACCGTCGGTTAAAACCCTATTCATTTTACTTATTGACCATAAAGTTTCTATTATTTACGTTTAATACCCTTCTATATAAACACTCTAAACCTAAGTTTCATCACTTCTCCCTTTAACGCCTCCCTCCTTAAACTTCTCCTCCTCCCTTTACCATTCTCTCATATCGATTCATGCTCATCTTCAGTCGGGCTCAATCTCTCCTTGGTTTACTGCCATGGCTTCAACACCTAACATCTCTCGACAAACCATCAACAAGTTCAATACCAGCTTCTTGCTCTTCAAACCATCAACAAGTTCAGTGAAAAAACCCAAATTCTCACAAACACCATCATCTGTAACACAGCCATATCCTTCATTTCTAAACTCATCTCTAAGCGTCCATTCGTCCTTCTGTCTAATCCTCATAAAACCCTAAAACCCAAACTCGATTTCTTCAATTCTAAAGGCATTTATGGAGTCGACCTTGCAGACATCATCTCAAAGGACAGTATGCTTCTGAAGAAAGGTTTGAATACAGGAATTGCCCCTTCCTTTAATATCTTTAAGAGCATTGTTCATACTGATGAAAACGTAAATAAACTGATTAGACGAAATACATGGGTTCTCAGCATAAATCCAGTTAAAAGACTTGTGGTCAATGTCAGGCTTTTGAGCAAGAAGTTCCTCAGCTAATGAACGTATTCCAAGGGGAGTTGAATTACAAAAAGATGCTTCACAACTGAAGATTTGTTGAGATGATTACAAGGCAACGGTATGTAGATCTTCTGATTTTGCAAGTTGTAGCGCACATAGTTTGCACCTTTTTGTTCAGTTTTTACTACTCTTTAAGGTTTTAGCTCTGTGCTTGTTTCGGTGTTTGAAAAATGAAAACTCTTATGTATGAATAACTCGAGATATCACATGGATTAATAGTAGTTGTATGTGTTTCGTCGCTATGGTTGTCTAAAACTACTGTATGGATGTCTGAAATTCTGTTCTAAATCATGGTTGTACTTGGATTACTGCTTGTTGATGTTGCTTTATATTGTTGCAGGCTGACACTCATTTGAAGCCAAAGAAGTCAAACAAATCTCAAGTTTCTTGAAGTGGTGCATCATCTGAAATTCTTAAGTAGCAGTATGAGTACGCTATTTGATGGACTTGAGAAATATATCAGGTCATATACAGGGTAGTAGAAGACAATGGACTCTCTTATCATCATCTCAATACACTGTATGTATGTGTATATCTGGACTATGGACTCTTGCTTTAGGACTTCCTACACTTTGTAAAACCAAATCTGGCATTTCTGAGTGCCCCGGTAAGTTACTTACCTGTTTTCATTTTGATTTTTTACTAGCTTATTGTACTTATTATTCTGGTTTTGATTCGGGCATATGTAATATGATCGAATTCAGCTCTACTTCATTTGTCTCCTAATTCACCGGATGCGAAAGTGTTCAAGGATTTTAATAGCATTGCTAATGGAAATACTACTAGTAGTAGTACTACTCCACCGGCGGCACCCACAGGTAAGTGCACTATCTTTAATAAATTTGTCGTAATTGGAGCAAGCAGCCTTTGAAATAATTAGATGCATGCCACATGATAAATTGAATTGCTAATTTTGAGTTAGCAAACTGTGGCAACATTCTCCGATTGTCCGTGTTTTTATTAGCGGCCGTAAGAATGTGATGATGCAGTATTTTTGGTGTAATTTTGTTCCATATTCTGATTTTGTGTTACAGAAACTCCAAAGAGGGCAGCAGTAATGCAGGATCAAGTCCACAAGTGAAGAATGGAGGTGGAGTGAGAATGGATAGATGGCTGTGATTGAAAATGATGGGTGGTGGTGTTCTTTTATGGTGTTTGACATAATATTGAATTAGATACATATCTTTCTTGAGTGAGGCCATATCTGTTTTTGATGGAGTGTTCTTTATGTTTTGCTTTAAGATTGTGGAGATTGTAAATATTTTTTAAAGAAAATATTAGATTATATTTTTTTTCCTTTTCCTTGAAGAGTGTAATTTTCTTAAGAAATGTATATGTGATATAATAAAATTTAATTTGGTTCATAATTTATTTGGTATTAATTTTAATTTAAATTATGATTTGGGATTATGTAAATCAGAATAGTGAAGTAATTTTTTAGCGAGCAAAAAATTTGATTAGCTTAAATACTCCAGCAACCAACTTTAAGCCAATCAAAATCTGAATTCTAAAATAATTTGGAAGCTTAAAAATTTAAACAATCAACTTGAGTAAAAACTTTGATACCTTCAAAGTTTAAGCAACCAACTTCAGGACAATCAAAAGTAGAAATCGCTTGTAGGAAGCAAAATCACTTGATCGCTTAAAATTTCAGCCAAGTAAAATCAGGTTTAGTTGTTCCATGTATCTTCCAACTAGGTAGTTTAATAGCTCCTAAGTCACAAGCTGCTTCTTGAGAGAAAAAATTTTTGTACCTCAAAAGCTTGAGCAACCAACTTCAGGCCAATCAAAATCATAAATCACTTTTACCGAGCAAAATTCTTGATAGCTTAAAACTTTAATCAAGCAATTCAATAAATTGTTGCTCCATGTCTCTATCAACTAAGTAGTTTAATTGCTTTAGAATGATTGGTATATCTGAAGCGATTGATATGTTACTTGCTATACTGGTTGGTCTAGATGTTAAGCAATCAAAATTTTACTTGCTCCATGTTAGTTGGTCTGATGTTAAGCAATGAGTAAAGCAATCGCTTTAGGTAAGTTGGTTTATTACTAGAGCGATTGCATGGTCGCTCAAGGCTTTGAGATACATGGCTTTGGGCAACCAACGTAGCGAGTGCCACTTTTAGTCGCTATAACGGTTATAGCGACTTAAAAGGGGCTTTAAGCGACTTAAAACGACATGTCGCTAAAACCCGTTTTTCTTGTAGTGCATGTTTTGATAAATTTGACTGGCCTACCAAATACATTTATGACAAAGCCTTTGTTCTCAACTTTTTTCTAGTATACCTGTAAGGCAAGACAGGCTAGAAGATTTCCCTCTTTACACCTCGAAAACACTTTTGCGTGCTACTCCATAGTCCAATCCAGTACATGGGATTCAACCATCAGTTGTACATTGCTTAATTTTGTGCGAAACTCACCGGATTCAACCATCAGTTGTACATTGCTTAATTTTGTGCGAAACTCACCGTCCACCGTCCGTAAAAAGGTTCACCAATCCTACTTCTTAGGTTTAAATTGAGTCCATGTTGTACTAAGAAAATTGGTCTGCGTTTAAATTGAGTCCACATTGTAGTCGCCATCTTTTACTGTTAATTTATTTGTTTTCTTTTGGATATGGGTATTATCTGTTGGATAATAATCTTCCTGTAACAGAGAAACACAAACAACAGAGAACTTGAAGATGATTAAGGGAGGGTTAGAATTAAACAGCACACATACTCAAGCACAGAGAGGTGAAGTCGCATGTTCAACAGACTGCCCTTAACTCAATATTTGCCAGGTACACCTTCAGGAAGATGCTGCTATACCTTTTAAGTGACAAATTTGAATTCAGGATAAAATCACCTGATACCAACCCAGCTAGCAAAGCTCATTGGCCCGTTGTGAACTTAACAGAAGATGAATAATAAGAATGTAAAGCTAGTGCGCAAAACAAAGCAGGAAGATGGTGAAAAGTCGTCAGGCAGTGGCTGCGACTGGGGTAAACGAAACACTTAGAAATCTTTTTCTTTTATAGGAGAAAAAAGCTTTTGATTTTCAAAACGGTGAAAAGATAATTAATTTGAAAAAATTTAATCCCCATTAATTTAAAACGGTAAAAATAATATTTATGATTTTATTTTTCCATTTAATACAAAACGTAAAATATTTATTTGATATAAAGAAACGTTTTCTCATTGATGGGTACATGTGTGCACTCGCAGGCACACGCCAATGGTCACACCAAGGCTCGCATCAAGGCTCGCACCAAGGCTCACACCAAGGATCGCACCAAGGCTCACACCAAGGGTCGCACCAAGGCTCACGCCAAAACACACGCAAAAGCACACGCAAGCACCGCAAGCCCGCAGCCCGCGGCCTGCGGTGCTTCGGTGCGAAGCACCGCACAAGTATGCATTTGCCCACGAGTCCATTTCCCAAGTACATATCCAATCCACTAGTTATTTTCCTTATATAGAACGTTTGTGGTAATATGCATGAACTTCCTCCTTGGTTTGCCCAATGTGGGACAACCAAAGGTTTCTCATTCACTAAGAAGTGAAAATGGATGGCTATAATTCCACCCAAGTTTGGACTAGTGATCCTAGCACCCATCAAGTTAATTATAGTAACAAAATTATTTTAAGTAATAAAATCTTAATTTTATCATTAAACCATTTTTATTTCCAACAATCCCCCACATGAATGACGAAACCGAAAAATCGAAAAATCGAAAAAAAACGAGAAATACCTCTTAAGCAATAAGTGACCATTTGGAATTGAACCTTTGCTTAGTGAAAAGCACCGGAACTACTTGATGGTCAGTGAACGTGATGTCTTGAACTGCCATCGTTTAGTGTAATTCTTCAATAACTCCTTACGCGAGATATCTCTTAAAGTGCTGTGAAGTTCACGCCGTTGTGTCCGTATTGGCCCTGGACGTATCCCGTTTCTCAGAATGCTCTAGAGAATCAGCTCAGTTCTCATAGGAAGCGACCCACTTCCTCATTCAGATAGGTGAGTTCTATCAAGAGTGTTAACTGATACACCCCATTTCAATCTTAAATTGAAACTATAGAACTCATTAAGACTTTACTCTAAGTCATCCTCACTTGCAGTCACACTATCACGTCTACACCATAGGGAAGGGACAGAGAAAATAATTCTATGATAGTGTTTAATTTTTACCCGCCACAAATTAGTTGTCTCATTCAAAACCTTGATCTTGGGATCTCCAGTCAGCAAGGTTGAGTATCCTTCATGGCAAGTTTTAATTGATGAGCTTAAGTCCCATCCCCCTCGATGCATTACTAACTATCTCCTTGGACAAGCCTTTCGTCAAAGGGTCCGCGATATTCTCCTTAGATCTCACAAAGTCAACAGAAATACGCCAGTTGAGATTAGTTGTTTTAGAGAATTGTGTCTTCTCCTTATATGAATAGATTTTCCATTATAGTTGCTGTTTTTAGCATTAGCTATTGCAACTTGATTATCACAATGTATAGATACAGCTGGCACAGGCCTATGCCAGAGAGGAACGTCTTCTAAAAAGCATCTTAGCCAAGCGGCTTCCTCTCCTGCTTTATTTAACGCTATAAAATCGGATTCCATAGTGGATCGAGCGATACAGGTCTGTTTGGAACTCTTCCAAGACACTTCTCCACAGCCTAGAGTGAAAACGTATCCACTCGTAGACTTAGACTCCTCTGAGTCTGCTATCCAGTTTGCATCATAGTATCCTTCCAGAACAGCAGGGTATCTCTCATAACCAACCGAAAGTTTAAAGTGTATTTAAGATACCTCAGCACTCTGAAAAGTGCATCCCAATGCTCTTGTCCTGGATTACAGGTATACCTACTTAGTCTACTCGCTGCTTAGGCAATGTCTGGTCTCGTGCAGTTCATTAAGTACATCAGACTTCCTATGACACGTGAATATTCAAGTTGCGAGACTCCATTGCCTTTTTTTTTTCTTGAGTCTACAAGAAGGGTCAAAAGGAGTACTTGTTGGTTTACTATCAAACTGGTTAAATTTCTTCAGAACTGACTCAACATAATGAGATTGACTGAGACTGAATCCATTAGACTCTTTTCTAATTTCATCCCTAGGATTACATCAGCAGGACCTAAGTCTTTCATGTCAAAGTTCTCATTCAACATGTTCTTAGTGGAATTAATGATTTCTAAGGTTGTACCTAGTATAAGCATATCATCAACATACAGGCATACCATCACACAAGCATCGTTGACAGATTTAGTGTAAACACATTTGTCAGCTTCATTTATTTTAAAACCACTAGAGAACATTACATAATCAAATTTTTCATGCCATTGTTTAGGTGCTTGTTTCAAGCCATATAAAGACTTTTTAAGTCTACACACCTTCTTTTCATAACCCTTCACCACAAAGCCCTCGGGTTGATCCATATAAATTTCTTCATCTAATTCACCATTTAGAAACGCAGTTTTTACATCCATTTGATGTATCTCTAGATTATGGATTGCAGCAATTGCAATTAGCAACCTAATTGAAGTAATTCTAGTGACAGGTGAATAAGTGTCAAAGAAATCTACACCTTCTATTTGTTTATAGCCTTTAGCTACAAGTCTAGCTTTATATTTTTCCACGGTTCCATCAACCTTACGTTTTCTCTTAAAGATCCATTTACAACCTATGGTTTTGCACCCTGGAGGTAAATCTACTATTTCCCAGGTTTCATTCTGAACAATAGAATCCATCTCACTAATAGTGGATTCTTTCCACCATGGAGCTTCAGACGAAGTCATGGCCTCTTTATAGGTTTGTGGATCAGTTTCAACTAAACAGGTAATGAAGTTTGGCCCAAAAGATTTTTCTAATCTAGGTCTTTTGCTTCTTCTTGGCTCATAAACAGGTTCATCTTCTTCTACCGGTAATGAATGGCTAGAAGAAGGGACATCTAGAGGATCTACACGTATCACGCGAGATTCAGTTTTCATTGGAAAAACATTTTCAAAAAACGAAGCATCTCTAGATTCTAAAATGGTGTTCATACCAATTTCCGAGTTATCGGAACTCACAACCATAAATCTATAAGCAGTGGTGTGCTCGGGATATCCTAGAAAGACACAATCAACGGTTTTAGGTCCTATTTTAATCCTCTTAGGTGGAGGAATAGAGACCTTGGCTAAACACCCCCACACTTTGAGGTATCCATAAGAGGGTTGTTTGCCTTTCCATAATTCATACGGTGATTTTTTTGTTCCTTTAAGGGGCACTCTGTTCAGGATATAGCAAGCTGAGAGGACGGCCTCCCCCCACAATTTCGCCGGTAGTCCTGAACTGATTAACATGGCATTCATCATCTCCTTAAGGGTTCGGTTTTTCCGTTCAGCCACACCATTAGATTGTGGTGAATAAGGAGGAGTTACCTCATGAATAATGCCATGTTGCGCACAAAAGTCTCCTATAGGAGTTACGTATTCACCCCCACGATCAGACCTAACAGTTTTAATGGTGGTACTCATCTGGTTTTCTACTTCTAATTTATATAATTTAAATGCTTCAAGAGCATCATCTTTTCCTTTAAGCAAGTAGATATGACAGTATCTTGTACAGTCATCTAAGAAGGTAACAAACCATATTTTTCCACCTCTGGTTTGGATTGATTTCATATCAACTAAGTCAGTGTGAATTAGCTCTAAGGGATTAGAAACTCTGTGGACATTTTTCTGAAAAGGCTTCTTCGCATATTTTGATTCTACACAAACTTCACATTTATGTTCATATTCCAAATTTAATTATATGCAGCCAGATTTTGCCAATTTGTTCATTGAATTATAATTTACATGACCAAGTCTACCATGCCAGATATTCAATGAGACAACAACATAAGAAGAATGAACTTTATTAATTTCAGTAGAGATTACAGATAATTTGTAAAGGCCCTCAGCCTTATAGCCCTTTCCCACAAAGTCCCTACCCTTAGTGATAATCACTTTTCCAGACTCAAAAACAATTTTAAAGCCCTTTTCATCTAGCACACCACTTGAAACGAGATTCTTGCAGATGTCTGGTACATGTAACACTTCATTCAATGTGAGGATTTTCCCAGAAGAAAGCTTCAGCGAAACCTTTCCTTTTCCTGCAACTTGTGCTGCAGAAGAATTACCCATATAGAGTTTTTCTCCCTCTCCTACTGTCTGGTAGTAGATGAACATATCCTTGCTTCCGCAGACATGTTTGGTAGCTCCAGAGTCTACCCACCAGTCCCTCACATTGGTAACTAAATTCACCTCAGACACCGTGCCAGAAAATTTATTTTTACTACTTTCAGCTACGTTTACATTTTGTTTCTTAAAATTCGCATCTTTGCGTTTTCTACAATGCATTGCCATATGGCCAGACACACCACATACATAACAAGCTCCCTTAATCTTACCAATAGCAGACTTTGGTTTTTGAAATTTACCTTTTCCTTGAGGGCCAGGCTTGCGCTTGTTGTGGTCCAGACTGAGTGAAGCAAACTTGTGTTCGATCACATGAGCTTTGTTTGACATGTCTCTTGCAGAAGAGACATTCTTGTCCTTTGAGCACAACAACTCTTCAACTTGTATTTTCTTGCCAGTTCTATCATAGTAATCTCACCAGTTTCATGCCTTAGTCTTCTCTTGTATTCGGCCCATGAACTTGGTAATTTTTCAATTACAGCAGAGACTTGAAAGTTTTCAGAAATAGTCATACCTTCAGCAATGATTTCATTAATAATTTTCTGCAACTCCAGAAACTGGTCAACCACAGATTTTTCATTCAGCATCTTGTATTGTAAAAAACGTGCAACCAGAAACTTTTTACTTCCTGCAGTTTCTGCTTCATATTTTTCTTGCATAAATTGTGAGCAGAAAAATCATCCTTAGCTTTGTAAAAATCATACATAGAGTCTTCAAGGCAATTTAAAATATGATTTTTTGCTAAATAATTATTTCTCGTCCAAGTATCTTTTTCCTTGGATGATTCAGGAGTATCCAGAGCTTTGTTATACGGTTTCAACACTACTTCATCAAGCATGTGGAAACTCAGGAAAAAGAGCATCTTCGATTTCCATCTCTTAAAATCCTTACCAGAAAACTTCTGAGGTCTCTCAACATCAGTCTTTGCCATTGTTACAGAAGATTCGTTGATTGCACAGATATTGAGTTAAGATTGTTGGATAATAATCTTCCTGTAACAGAGAAACACAAACAACAGAGAACTTGAAGATGATTAAGGGAGGGTTAGAATTAAACAGCACACATACTCAAGCACAGAGAGGTGAAGTCGCCTGTTCAACAGACTGCCCTTAACTCAATATTTGCCAGGTACACCTTCAGGAAGATGATGATATACCTTTTAAGTGACAAATTTGAATTCAGGATAAAATCACCTGATACCAACCCAGCTAGCAAAGCTCGTTGGCCCGTTGTGAACTTAACAGAAGATGAATAATAAGAATGTAAAGCTAGTGCGCAAAACAAAGCAGGAAGATGGTGAAAAGTCGTCAGGACAGTGGTTGCGACTATGGTAAACGAAACACTTAGAAATCTTTTTCTTTTATAGGAGAAAAAAACTTTTGATTTTCAAAACGGTGAAAAGATAATTAATTTGAAAAAAATTTAATCCCCATTAATTTAAAACGGTAAAAATAATATTTATGATTTTATTTTTCCATTTAATACAAAACGTAAAATATTTATTTGAAATAAAGAAACGTTTTCTCATTGATGGGTACACGTGTGCACTCGCAGGCACACGTCAATGGTCACACCAAGGGTCACACCAAGGCTCACGCCAAAACACACGCCAAAACACACGCAAGCTCCGCAAGCCCGCAAGCCTGCGGCCTGCGGTGCTTCGCACCGCACAAGTATGCATTTGCCCACTAGTCCATTTCCCAAGTCCATATCCAATCCACTAGTTCTTTTCCTTATATAGAACGTTTGTGGTAATATGCATGAACTTCCTCCTTGGTTTGCCCAATGTGGGACAACCAAAGGTTTCTCATTCACTAAGAAGTGAAAATGGATGGCTATAATTCCACCCAAGTTTGGACTAGTGATCCTAGCACCCATCAAGTTAATTATAGTAACAAAATTATTTTAAGTAATAAAATCTTAATTTTAGCATTAAACCATTTTTATTTCCAACATTATTAACCCGCAATAGCCACATTCGGAGTAGGTGAGTTTAATGAGATGGACCATGTTAAGGTGCATTCTAGAGCTCTATTTTTCTTATATTTTTGATTAACTCCTTCTATCAAAGCAGTATTATTTAGTGGTTGTACTTGTTCCTTTAATTCTTCTATTCTATTGTTCCATCTTTGAAAATATGGGATATAAACTTGTAAAAAATTGAAAAATCTCTTCGTGATGAAACTACAAAAGACTAGTTAAATAATACATACACATCAAGGATTTTGGTACATGCACTGATTGAACTTGGACAACTATTTGTGCCATCTTTACAGTCTCGTATAAAAAAACATATGGGTGGTAATGAAAATAAATTACATCAGTTTGATGCTAGCTCGTTCGTTTCTACATGGTCGTTATAGTGTGCCAAACGCAGAAATTATTTCAAACGTGACTTCTGAATGCATGTGCTTCCTTTCTAGCCTCCCCACTGAGTTATTGGTGAGGGACATGTAATGAAAAGTTAGTCCTTGGAAATACCTAGACGGAAAAAAATGTCAAGCACTGTATCAACACCACCATTCCCTTGGATGATATCTAAGCCGATAGATAGGTCCGACCGAATTCTTTTAGTTATACTCCATCATTAATTCTTATTAGTTTCTCAATTAAGAAAACGTATATTAATTTTAATCCTTATGAGAATCGGGGTCTACTGATTCTGACGATATATCCAATTCATTTGGATATCGGCTTAGTGGCGTAGCTACAGATGTGACTAAAAGTTCTGCTGGTTTTGTTGGTGTTGGACCTGGTGGTTATAGTGACACAGATAGAAAAGTAAATAGGGGTGAGTTCTGAATCTTTCGGTATATTTTCATATTAAATTGGAATGCATGTCATATACTGTTTTTTCTATGAAGGTTACGGCAGTCAATCCTGTTTTTTCTATGAAGGTTACGACAGTCAATCCGTGAACCTCTGGTGATTTTGTTTGGACAAATTGTCATACGTTTTATTTGTTGGTCTAAAAGCTTGATGTTTAGGAGTTTCCTGTATAACTGAAATTATTGAAACCTAGAAAGAAGTCTAAGAGTCCTCAGAAAATAATACGAAGAAAAACAGTTCAATGTTTGAGAATTGAGTGTAATGCATGTTCAAACTTGGATTTGAATTATCAATGAATCAACCTGCATGCACTTAGAAACACACAACAAATCAATCCGCTGAACTCTCTTTACATATTTTGTGGGCTTGTTTTTATGCATCTCCCTTGTTGCAATGTGATTAGCCCAATCAACTTACTGGACCCTCAGTATCTGGAGATGGACTTTGCTCTTTTTTGTCTAACTCGGTAAGGTGTTGGATGAACTTCACATAATTGTACTATTCTTTTTGTGATTGACCATCCTATGAGTTCTACAATCTTGAATTCATATGACACTGGGATGCCATGATATGCAGTTGTCCACAAAATTCTTTCGTATTTCACTTAAGCATTGAAAATTTAGCAGATGTCACATGGTGATGGGTACAAACTAATCAATCAGAAATATTAGCCATGCTATTATTCCTAACAGTTTGTGACAATAGATGTTCAAAATATTTAGTCTCGAGCACTTGGGATTCACCACCACCTCTGCCTCTATGATTGTCCGGCATGCCCCCTTTTTCTTCCATTGGACTCCTGTCATCTCTGCGGATCGGGCTTCTGCTTCTTCTCCTGCTCCTGCTCCTGCTCCTGCTAGGGCTATGGTTATCGCTATGGGCCTATGGCCATTTACCTCAGCTGCAGGGTTGGTCTCCTCCCCGGGACTTCTGCCTTATCCCTGGGAGGACTGTCACTGTTGTAGTATGACCCGTTGCGCCAAGTGGCTGTCTTCCTCTGCTCTCTTGGGGAGAGACTGTCTCTCGGTGGGCTGAGCTCATCAGGAGTTGGGTTGTGCTTCCTCCCCCTGAATGGAAGTGGAGATGCCTTCCTTGTTGGCTCGGGGCTCCTGCTGTACCTCGGGCTTCTTGATCTCCTCCTTTCCACTCGCTCTGGCTCAATGCTCCGCTCTCTCCTAAGTGGAGATCTGGATTGGCCGAGAGGAGTTGCATGTTAAAATTACCGACGACAAATATAAATGACAGAAATAAAATGACTCAAAAAACAGGGTAGATTATGTATTCCTGGTTTTGAAACAATTGTTCCATTCATAGAGAGATCCAATCGTCAAAATCAATAAAAAGGCCATCATGGACCAAGATCCAAAGGGATCAATCTTGTTGGGAGAGACTGCCCAAGGAAAGGAAAAGGTGACTTTGGGCTTTTCCTGCGCAGCTTAGGTGGAAGGCGAAGAAGGCCTCCTTCCGGAGCATCTCGGTTCGAGTCCGAGTGAAGATACGAAGGACCAAAAAGCCCGAAGCTCTGCTTTGTGATGATAATGCCAAAAAATATAACTAATTACCAATCAATAAACCAATGCGCATGGTAGAAAAACAGGCTATCCCTTGCTATAAATCAATAAGATGATACAAAACACATAAGTTGATAGAAACCTGTAACTGCGGCCACGATTGCAACTTCTGCTACGACTTCTGCCATGGCAGGGAGAAGGTGATCATCTTGAATAACTATGCCCACTGAACTCAGCAACAATCGTTAATCTAAGAAAATGAGATTTGTATTCTCTTATTCCAAACAGGTACATAACTAACTTGTGCTACCATGTAATCCTCATTATTTTATACTAAAGAAAAAGAATCTTGCTAACAGCAAAAAAAAATTCTTTCAAAGACATTAGAGCTTCGCAGATGAGAAATATATACAGAGAGAAAAAAGGCGCCTGTAATTGTGCAATAAATAGATCTAGGTATTGTGATTATTTGTTACTTAGAACAGACTTTCCGTGTATCAAGAAAGAATAAACACACATTGCAACATATTCTTAGATGTCCTTTCAGAGTCTACCTGCAAAACAATCCAATATAGAAAGAAAATAAGTTGTTACGTTACCTGCAAGTGTGCTATCAACATAGAAAGAAGGGTATACCAACCGGTTCCACCAGAATATACCTGAAAAACAATCTGAAAATACATTAAGCTACATTTTTTTACTCGCCCTTGAGATTCATTGCTGAAAATACATTAAGCTACATTTTTTTAATCGCCTTTGAGATTCATTGCACAGTCTCGGAGAAGTTTAAAAGACGACACAAATTGTTAACCTAAAGTGAAGTTTCAAACATAAAGTCCCAAGATTAACATTTCAATCAGAGTTTATTCTCTTGGGACATCACGGGGAGGGTTTGTTAGTTTTAGTATTCACAGCAGTGTAATTTATCTAGTCATTTACGAATCTCATACCGTAGGCACTGCAGACCCCACTCTTCCGCAGCAACATTGGTTGCTGTCTGCAAAATTAAAGTTCTACATTTTCGCATAATACAGTTTTATATTGAAGTTCTAACCATATCAAATACCCGGTAAAAGGATGTGATAATGAAGTCAGGTCGGAAGAGAGACAACCTAAGTGAATCCATATCTATTGGACCTAATGACCCAGCATCAAGCAAGGCATGCCAGTTGTTTTGCTGAGCCAATCCCATCCGTTGATAAAAATACTTAGCACCTGTAACTCTAGACTGAATTGGAAACACAAAAATCCCAACTGCAGAACCCTTCTTCCTCATTTTCTTAGTCGAGATATGCTTTTTCAGTTCAGTTGAACATAGCTTTAGAGTTGGCCATTTGTAAGTAGCAGTGTAAGTCTGACAAAATCAGTAAGATAATATGTGCGTTATGGATCATGTAACAGTACTTGAGTGTGTAATTTTGTCTCAGACATGTCATGTCAGGTGAATTCATTACCTTGGAAATGAGCACATTAATGCCGGCATGTTTATTATCCCAACCGAATTCGTTAATGTTGTCTTCGGCCCCTAAGGTTTTACCATTGTACTGTATGTAATCGATATACGAATCATTTTGTGAGGCCCTTCTTAGCCATGCTTCCCACCATAATAATTCATCATGGAAACAAACAATTGAAAGCTCTGTCAGCAAATGAATAGACAGTGTCCTACGTTCGAAAAAAGAAATGCACATTATGTCGGTGCCTTACCTGATATCCATCAAAATCACAATAGAAAGGGCAAGCACCGGATCTAACATCGTCATTATCACTATAAGCACCTTTATAGTTACCTGCAAATTCAAATGCTTTAATCGAATTCCTTAACAAAGTTTCAGAGTAACCTGGATCAGATGATCTGAATGCCATGGATGCCTCCGCAAGAGCTGTTGCTGTTTCACCAGCTACGTCCGGAGCAGTTTGCGGTGCTTCTACACTATAAACCGTTCGAGCTGTATCCATGTCTAATGGCCTTTCCAAACAGTTATGGTCTACGACTCTACAATTGGATCCCCAACCTAAAATTTCAAAATGAGATTAAATTGTTTTATCTAACAATTAATTTCTATTACTTATGCTTCAAAAAGAAAAATAATCTATTACTTTCATGGTCTTTTTCCTTTCTAGTGATTATGTCAAAATGATGCACAATTTTCATAAGTTCCAATAGACATGGGGATTTCTTGTCGTTCTTGTCTTTACCCTTGAACGACCCAATGTCCGTGCCGATTTCTTTATGTCATTACCCAGCACAATTTATGGGATTAAGCCATTTACACTGACCTAACTATTGAAGCAATATTAGAATTCAAACCACATCATAATATCATATGAGCAAAGACATTCATTAACAAATCAGCACAAAGTACTGAACTGAGAATATGTGAGAAACAAAAGTATATTTCCATAATTACCAACTTTTGTTGGCTTTTTATGTTTTGCAATTGTATTTCTATCCAGCAGAGAATTGTGTAAGGGATCAACTCACCCAGATCTTTGTGTTAATCTCCCTCCAGATCGCATCGTAATAACTATAAAATAAAGAAAACAAAAATGAATAAGTGACTGCAATATAAACATGAATAAAAATGAATAAGAGACCTCCTACTGTTTGAAGGATCCATAGGTTCAATAGTCTAGCCCTCATTTACCATTTAGATAAACTTGATAAAAATTAGGGCTAATGACTGGAATGCTCCAATTTTGGGGGGTCAACTTTCATTTTTGCCCCGACGAAAAAAAATAAATAAAAATGTCCCAATCCGTTAGTTTTTCAGTTAAGTTGGGGCGTGGGAATTGGCACGTGTTAAAAAAGCCCAAAACATCCCCACATTTCATCTTGAAAAAATGCCCTAAAAAGAGATTTATATTACAAAAATGCCCCAAAATGAAAAAGTTACAAAAGTGCCCCAAAATGAAAAAAGTCACAAAAATGCCCCAAAATGAAAAAAAATAACAGAAATGCCCCAAAATGAAAAGTCTTTAAACATAAGGTTACATATACATATAATTCTTACATAAAAACAAACAAAACAGTAAACAACACAAAATGATAAGTTTTTCTTACATGAAAACAACTTAAATTATCTTAGGGAGTCTTAAAGGACCAAAAGTTAGAAGGAAACATCATATTACATATACTTTGAATTTGGCTTTCTTTGCCTTTTCAGAGCCGATTCAATTTCATTGTTTTGGTTCCTAATGTTAACTGTGCCATTGTAAATCTGATGAAAAGCAGGAGCAGATGCAGAAGAGGTGGCTGGTGCAGGATCAGTTTCCTTCATTTTAGCAGCAGGGGCAAGTGAAGAAGAAGAGGGTGCCGCAGTGCTGGAAGACGTCTTTTTTTTTTGAAGAACCAACAGCAATCGAAGAAGAAGAGGGTGCTGCAGTGCCGGAAGACGTCTTCTTTTTGGAGACTCCAAGAGGTGCTGCAGTGCCAGAAGATTCAGTTGTTGAAGCATATTTCTTCCTTGTCTTCTTTGGGGTTAACTCTCTCAACAACCGTATCTCCATCAACCAAACATACTTTCCTAACATGAACAGTCTTTGGATTTGATCCAACTGGTCCACCTTGGAAAGTTCTGAGATTGTGATCATTTCCACCACATGTACTACACTTTGTAGGTTTTTTTTGCCTATTCTTCTCCATCCAAGATTTCTTCCTTTTCACACAAGGTCTGCCTGACACTCTTAGTTTGATTGGATGTTGAAGGTTGACACCAGACTAAACAAATGAAGATAGATGTTAGGGTTAGGAAACTTAATAAATACTCGGATCTAGGAAAACTAACAAAATACTAAAGAAAGCAAAAGTAAAAAAAATACTATTTATATGATAGATTCTTAAAACAAGCACTAAAGTGTACCTTATTCTCCCAATCATCAATGTCTCCCCATGGTTGAATTGACCAAGAGTAGGTGGTCCTATACATGTCCACGGTGTAGTATTTACTACAATACCTGCAATCATTCGGCACACAGTCATTTCATATGATTCATTGCATTCTTTAACAAATATGAATTATGTTAGAAAATTAGGAAAATTACTCACATTCTCCAATCAGGATTGAGTCTCAGCAAAACACAAGTTGCATGCTGACATGGAAACTGCCGCAGTTTCCATTATCTGCAAGTGCACGTCTGATTTTCAATATTCACCATAAACTCTGCCTTTGAGATTTTATTAATGACCTCATATGTCTTCATTTCCGATGCAGGTTCAACATCAAAGTTCCCTCTAAGCCCACTCATTACATGAATGAGTTTTTTTGCTTCAGGTACCAGGTCATCAAAGTTCCATGTTGCAGCTCGTTGTCTTCTTTTGAAATACAATCCATTTACCAACTGTGTATACATTGTGACTAACTTGATCACCGGTTGGTTTCTAAGATTCTTACACATATTGTTAAAACTTTCTGAAAAAGTTGTTATTTATATGCTCACAAGCAACATCATGTGGGAACCATGCCCTTGCGCAACATTTTGGATCCAAATCTAGCAAATACTTGTGTGCATCAGCATTTATTTCTAGGATTTCGGCCATATGTACCTAAAAAATTACACCACCACACATTTCATCCAACATGTGGGAACAATGGACTACTACTAATAAAAAAATTATAAGAATTTGACAAAGTGTACCTTCCAGTGATGCACTTTATATGCTTTTGCGGCTTGCCAGAGAAGATTTGTCAATTTAAAACCCTTGAATCCATTGCTCTGGAAATTCAGGTAGAGATGCCTGCAAATTAACAATATCAGAGATTGTACACAAATGAATGTATTAACAAAAACAAGTAGATAATAAAAATTACCTAAAGCAATATCTGTGAGTTGCCAAAGGGTATAATTCTTTCACTGATTCAAGAAGTCCCTTTTGTCTATCAGATATAAATGTCAAACCAACCCTATCTGACACCTTTTGCTTCAAGTCTTTTAAGAAAATGTACCAATTGGCTTCAGTTTCTGACCTGCAGACAGTCATACCAAGGGGAAAGAGTGCATTTTGTGCATCTATAGCAGTTGCACAGAGCAATACACCACCTAGCTTACCAGACAAGTGCATTCCATCCAACCCTATAACCATTCTACAATCATTCAAAAATCCTTTAACCTGTTCATCATATATTATGGTCAAACTCTCGAATCTATCATGTTCACCATCATTGGCGTAAGTGAAGTTGGCTATGCTTCCAGGGTTCAGAGTTGTAACAGCAGTACAAAGTTGGGGAACCTGGGTATAACTATCTTCAAACCTACCATTAATCCTGGATAGAACCAAATGCTGCCACCACAAACCCACAAAAGATCAATAAAATATCTTATTAAATTACAAAAGAAAATAAGAAATCAGGAAAATTCTTACCCTTGCTCTGTTTGCTACCCACAAAGGTATTTCAATCTGCAATTGTGGCCAAATGATTTCTTTTTTAATTTGTTTTGCAGTTTTGTTCACAAATGAAGTAGCATCCATGTTTTCATACAAGTAGTCAGCTACAAATTTGGCGTTGCATTTCGGATTTTTAACTCCACTTTGAGTAGCACAACTGTGTTCCATATTGCAACTTCTAATTGTGATAGTCGGCTCACCAGGAATGGCTCTTGCCCTAACATGCCACTGACAGTTCTTAGTTTTTTGGAACTTACAAACAGCATACAATCTCGTCTTATTTGTCTTGGTTATCTCGTACTGCATATTGTGGATTACTGCATACTCCCTAACATGCTTCCTGAAAGCATGTATATCTTCAAACTTCTGCTCACAAAACATTACACCACTTTCCACAACAGAAATTTCTTCTCCGACCATTACCATACTTGAGGAACCAGCCTCATACTTTCCAAATTCTGCTTCCCAGTTAGATTTGTCTTCTTCTGTCATTCCAAATTCTCCATCTACACCTACACCTTCATCTTCTTCTTCATCTTCATCTTCATTGAGATCATGTTGGCCAAAGGGTCTATCATCCGGATGACACTGATCCTCAGCTTCATTTTGTAAATTCAATTGAGCTTCCCCAATATTAGCTTCTGCAGTTTCTTCAACGTTGCATACAACACTAGCTTGTGTAGTAATCACACTTTCCAGGAAGTTCAATCTTGTTCATCTAGTCTCAGTCATCTGATGCTGATTGTTCAACTGTTTACCAGCCAGTCTTGGACTCTTCCTTACAAAGTCCTTTCAGATTCGCATTGATCATTATCTTTGTCAAATAACATAAGATTCATTTTGGGATTCATACCCAAGGTTATCATCCTAGTTTTTACCATTTGTACAAAATTATGACCACTAATACCATCAGTAACACCAACAAAGTATAAAGGTTTATACTCTTCAACCCCATTTACCACAGTAACTATAACATCCAACTTCATTTAAGCCCTACAAAAAAAAACAGGTTTAATATCACCAAAACAGGTACAAAATCACACACATAACACTGACAGTTCACAAAACAGCAAAACAGGACCCCTTCGAGGCCTGGAACACCACCCAAATGCTGCTTCCAGGCCTGGAACACCACTATTTACCTCTCTCAGGCCTGGAACAGCACCACACCAGGCCTGCCAGGCTTGGTACATCACCAGACAACCACCCAAATGCTGTTTCCATGCCTGGAACACTACCACAACACCAGCATACCACCCAACCATCCCTGCCAGGCCTGGAATACTACCTCTGCAACTGACCAAGGCCTGGAACACTACAACACCAGGCCTGGAACACTACCACAACACCACCAGACCACCCAACCATCCCTTCCAGGCCTGGAACACTATCTCTTCACCTCACCAAGGCCTGGAACACCACCACAACAGGCCTTCCAGGCCTGGAACAAAAAAACAACTCACCTGCCAGGCCTGGATCACCAACACAGCTCACCTTCCAGGCCTGGAACACAACATTTTCACCCCTCCCAGGCCTGGAACACCACCACAATCCCTCCCACACTACCATACCACCACCACACCACCACCAGACAAAAAAACCACACATGAAACCACCACAACCACTCTAACACAACCAGCACCACCACTCCATAATTTCATACAATTTCATACATCACTATATGCAGAACCAACCCATTTCATAAATGAAGTAAATTGAATCTAATTCAAGCAGAACCAACCCATTCAAGCAGAAAGTTCACTACTACAGTCTACATTTCACCAATGTGGGTAAAGAAACTATATGTTGTTAAACACTGAAAATAACATAGGAAACAAAGCAAAAAAAAAAAAACATGATTTAATATCCATATAAATTTATAACCAAACTAAAACCCCTAAATGTTAGCACAAAACCTAAATATTAACAGAAACCCTAAATTTTAACACAAACCCTAAATGTTATCAGAATTTCTCAATTCCATCTTACCATAGCATAAACCCATTCAACACAACATCAACAATATCCATTGAACAGTAAACATGTGATAGATGAGATCAATTTCATCATCATACACAAAGAAAAATAAAAAGGCCCAAAATCACCAAAAGAACCCTAAATGTTAAAGATAGAAAAAGAAAAGAAAAGAACCCTAAATTAATCTTCATAAACATGATATCAAGATCCAAGAGTGTTACCTGGGCAATGATTAGGCCGAATAACCAATGTTCCTCTCGTAATCTCTATGGCTCTGTGAAGACGAAGAACAATCAGTTCACTTCTGTTTCGCTTTCATTTTTAAGGTAAATAACACCTTAAGTTCGGGCGTGCGATTGGGGCGTGTAGCAATGAACGGCCCGTGTGATCCACACGGGGTTTCACCCATCACATGAATATCATGTGACAAAAATTGATTTAAACCGTTGGATTATGGGGGTATTGTCGTCTTGTTTCACACGTGCCAATTCGCACGCCCGAACTTAACGTCTAAACTAACGGATTGGGGCATATTTTTTTTCCGTTGGGGCAGAAATGAGACTAGACCCCCCAAAATTGGGGCACTCCAGTCATTATTCCTAAAAATTATTTAATTTCTCATAAATTAAAGTTACTAAAGAAACTTGATCAATCAACCCCTGCGAATCCTTGTGATCAACCCAGTTTTCGTAATACTGTGCAGATGTTGAATATTTGAAATTCAGGATCAGATTCATCATGAAACCATTAAAGTAAACTGATTTATGAGCTTCATATACAATCTGTGGAATTCCTGTAAATAAAACAGCACCAAATCAAAATTCAAAATGAACCCACAATCATAAACAAACCCATTATCATAACCACTTCTTAATTTAACCATTTAACACAAAAAAAGGGTATCGGAGAGAAAGAGATAAACCTTGTTTAATAGTTTGTCTATCCTATCATATCTCATAAATCGTTGCAGAGATTTTTCAATGAGCCGCATACTTCATAGAATCCTGTAAAGGTAGGAGTGTATCCTGGCCGGTGGGTCTAATAGCACTAAGAGAGTAAAGAAATATGTTGTTGAGAGGTTTATTAATCCTAGTGTTTTTTAGGACGATCTAAAAAAAATTTAGGGCGACTAATAAAATAAAACAGGGTCACTACGAAGTAATATCAACACACTCTTTATCTATACAATTTTTATAATGGTTAATCTATCCTTGCTTAGTTAGTTATTTAATTTTGATTATGTTAGTGTTAGAAAAAATCATTTGAGTTACAGTTTTAAAAAGAAATATAGAGTGTATTAGAGAAGAAAGAAGTTTGGAAAAACTAGGTTTACCTAAAATCAATAACAAAAATGGATGAGTATGAAGAAGAAGGTGGGAAACATCGTTAAGAATATCATGTTGAAGGTTCAATAACGATTAGAGATGATGATTGAATGTATTCAGCGCCATTAACGTCCCAGAATCGGTAGATAATAGAGTACGTTACCTGCTGATTATACTCTTCTTTTCCAAAATAGAGCACAATCGGTAGTTTCATAATGTTCATTATCTACCGATTGTGATAGTTTCCCCAAATTTATTTTTTTCAAAACTAATAAAACTTCGAATTTTTTTACTTTCACACTTGGTAGTTTCGTGATGTTCATTATCTACCGATTGTGATAGTTTCCCCAAATTTAATTTTTCTAAAACTAATAAAATTTCGAATTTCTCTACTTTCACAATCGGTAGTTTTGCTCCTCATCTTTCTCCCGATTGTAATGTCCCAAAAACTCAAGTTTTATGTACCCAAACTTGCCATATTCGGTAGTCTCGTTCTTCATCTTTTTCCCGATTGTAATGTCTCAAAAACTCAAGTTTTCTGTACCCAAAAGTGCCCATAATCGGTAGGCTCGATACCCATCATATCTATCGATTGTAAGAACGTACATTTTCTATTTTGAAACTGGCTATAATCGGTAGTCTCGGGTTCACCATTATCTATCGATTGTTTGTTGTGTGTTTCGCTCTTTATTTCAGTTGTTTTGCCTACAACTTCTTCGTCCGAACTCGGAATGGCCTCATTCTTTTTGCGTTCACTTCGTATTTGAATTCTCTACAATATGATCATAAAAACTACTGTATTTGAATGAGTTGAATTTAGTCTTTGGCTCTTCTTCATCAATAACACTTCACTGCCTTGTTCTTTTAGCACTTTGTAGCTCATTCTCGGATGATTCACCTGATATAATACGTAAGATAGAAAACAAACGTAATAACAAGTAATATGAAAGAACTATAGATATAACAAGTATGTATTTGACACTCTAAACATGTAAATTAAGCATAATCGGTAGTTTCGTGATATTAATTATCTACCGATTGTGATAGTCGCCCCAAAATTATTTTTTTCAAAACTAGTAAACTTTGAATTTTTCTACTTTGAAAATCGGTAGTTTCGTGATGTTCATTATCTACCTATTGTGATAGTTTTCCCAAATTTATTTATTTTCAAAACTAGTAAAATTTCAAATTTCTCTACTTTCATAATCAGTAGTTTCCTGATGTTCGCTATCTACTGATTGTGATAGTTGCCCAAATTTAATTTTTTCAAAACTAGTAAAACTTTGTATTTTTGTACTTTCACAATCATTTTTTTTCGTGATTTTCTTTATCTACCGATTGTGATAGTTGCCCCAAATTTATTTATTTTCAAAACTAGTAAAATTTTGAATTTCTCTACTTTCAAAATCGGTAGTTTCGTGATGTTCATTATCTACCGATTGTGATAGTTGCCCCAAATTTATTTATTTTTAAAACTAGTAAAATTTTAAATTTCTCTATTTTCACAATCGATAGTTTCTTGATGTTCGTTATTTATCGATTGTGATAGTTGCCCCAAATTTAATTTTTTTCAAAACTAATAAAACTTCGAATTTATCTACTTTCACAATCAGTTATTTTGTGATTTTCATTATCTACCGATTGTGATAGTATCCCTAAATTGAAATTTAGCAAAAAATAATCAAATTTCAAATTTCTCTACTTTCACAATCGGTAGTTTCGTGATGTTCATTATCTACCGATTGTGAAAGTAGCCCCAAATACAACTTTTACAAAACTTATCAAATTTTGAATTTTTATGCTTTCATAATCGGTAGACACGGGTTCATGTTATCTACTGATTATACTTAATTTTTAGTACAGAAAAATTGAATTTGTTGACACAAAAATAATCGGTAGATAAGGATCAATTTTACGTACCGATTATGGTTGATGTTTTTCATTTCTTAAGAACCTCAACCATAATCGGTGGATAAAATCAACTTTTTACTTACAGATTATGTTTCTACAACTGTAAATCCTAGAGAAAAAAAATTGATCAATTTTTTGATTTCAAGCAATAAAATCTAAGTTTGGACACAACTACTATTATTTTTCTGTTTTGTTTGTTTAACTCGAATTTGTTTTGATGTTCTAAGTTTCAACTTTAAGTTCAAACAATTAATCCTAAAGTTTGTTTGGTCGATGATGTTTGATTTCAATCAAAATGAAAAACGATGGAAAAAAAAAATTAACCGGCAGATATAGAGAAGGAGAGGAGTAGTTTTCAAAATAATTATGAAAATAAAGGATATAATTTTAAGTTTAGTGTAAAGGTAAAGGATAGTATAGATATTTTCTTTTTTTAGATACCCCATAGCCACCTTCATTGGATGGGACTAAATTAGTATCCCCAAAATATTTTTGAGTAGCCCTTAAAAATGCTAGGTTATTAATCGTTTTCAATGAGATATTTGGTTGATTTAGTGATAGAAACTGGAACTCAGAGTGAGTTCGATTCGAATGGAGAATCAGTGATCGTAGGGAAGAAGAGAGGGAAAGAGAAATTAATGAGAGGACCATTAATCGTCCGAGGTCGATTGGAATTATTTTCTGTGTTGCAGAGGAAATTGAAAGGATGAAGCTTTTCTAGGGGTTTTGCGTTACAGAATAGAGAGAGAAAACGTAAGTAATGAATTTGGAGAGAGGATTAGGAGAGAATTGAAATCCTAGCCGCTAGTTACAACCAAATTTATAAGAGTGTTGTCTTAATGACGTCCACGTGGCACATGAAGATGAATGAACGTCGGATCAAACCTAGAGAACTACATTGGGAGGATAGGGAGATCATAGCCGCTTGTTGTAAAGACATGAGTGTATCCTGGCCGCTGGATCTAATAGAAAACACTCTTGTTTTATAAGCATAGATTTGAAAAAAAATTATCATTAACTTGTAAATAAAGATTATCAATATTTCTTTGAGTAAAAAAGGAAAATGAAGACAAAAAATGACCGTCGAACTGTAATTTTTGGGGCTAAATATGATAATCAGATTCTTAGATCGTGGGTTGTCCATGTGTCTGAAAGTAATTTTGGATACAAGAGTATTTTGGATAGTTCGCTAAAAATAATTTTAAATATACGATGCGTACCCTAGGTACGTGTCACCTAACTGGGAAAAGGAAAGAAAATTAACTATATGAGGTTTCGGTTATTTTGAATCTCTTGATGAGGTAATGCAAATTAGCAATTCCAATTTGTAAGTAAACCCAAAATAACCCAACAAAACTTTAAGATCACCCTTACATTGAAATCAAACATTTTCTTAAAATTCAAAACTCGGGGTACTAAATATTTATTGTGTATGAAAAAATAGGAGTAATAGTTAATTTAACGACTTTTAATCTACGAGTATGAATGAAAATTATACTTCTTTATTTCTTGGTATGTGCAAAAAATTATTGCCTCTAAGCTAATTGACTTAAGAGAGAGCTAATGAACCTAGTTTGGTGATAAAGGTTTTATAAGTAGAAAAGTTGTTTGGAAAGGTGATCCAACATCACATTTCTTATTCATATGATCGTTGAAGTTCGCTCCCTCGTGATAAAGAAAGATGCATCTTTGGCTTAATTTCGGGTTTTAAACCTTCAGTTGATGGTGGGGTCATAAATCATATGAAATTTACAGATGATCTCATAGTCTTCATGCTTGACAATGAAGAGCAAGTTTTCACCTTAAAGGAATTCTTTAATCTTTTGAGTTGGTTCTTGGATTGAAGTTAACTTCGTAAATAGTGCAGTTGTTGGAGTAAGTCTGGCTCAACAACTAATGCTTGTGTTGGAATTTTTGGTTGTCCAAAAGTAAGATTTCCTATAAACTACCTGGCATTCCATTAAGTAGTATATCTAAAATAGTTGGAGTATAAGATGTCACTTTAACGAAGTTCCAAAAAAGAGTTAGCAGTTGGAGAGGAAATATAAAACTTTTTAAAATAGGTAGGTTAATCCTAATTAAAAGTGTCTTAGCAAGCTTGTCAACTTACTACTTGTATTTATTCAAGTTTTGTTGAGAAGCAAATGGAAAAGATCATGAGACGGTTCTTATAGGGTTCCTCTAATTCAACTTCCAAAAAAAATAAAAATGGGATTGATGGAATAAGGTTTTTCTTCTTAAGGAAAGATGTGGTGTTGGTATAAAGAAAATTAAGTCAGTAAACAACTTTTACATGATAATTGGATTTGGAGATATAAGGGAAAAAAGGCATTATGAGGATCTATTATTCACCAGAAATTTGGGGGGGGGGGGGGGAGGGAGAATTCTATCAGAATCAATCTTTCAAGCATGTTGGCAAGATCTTATAGGTTGGTATTTAAAAGTGCAAGGATTAGGTGGACAATAACTATATTACTCAGGTAAATTTTGGTGATAGATGTTTACTTTAGAAGGATGTCTGGATTAATGGTCAATCTCTGAGTGTTCGTTTCCTAAAATATTTCAAAATATGTACAAATAAATATTTTCAATTATATGGGAGATTGGTTTTGCACATTAAAATTGCTTTTGGTTGGAACTTTAACTTTTCCAAAACATTAAGGAATGAAGAAGATAATGAAGTTGTCCATCTTTTTAACCTTATTCATGAACCAAAATTTTTGTTTGAAGCTGAAAATAATAGAAATTTGGAGGCCTGAAAATTCTTTCTCTGTTGCAGGTTGCTATGCTTAAATAGAAGATGATTGTCTTTTGGTTTTTTCTCAAACATTTCTTTGGGATCATAGGGGGCCTCATAAGATTTTTTTATTTTTATTTTTTTGCTTGGACTTCCTGTTATAAAGTTGCCCCAATCTTAGATAAAATGAGATGTACCATTATGGTGAATGGTTGTTTGATGTGTAAGAGACATGTCAATAAATTTAATTCATATATTTTTCTTCACCCTGAGCTAACTCGACAAATATGGAACTACTTTCCGACTAGTTTCAATGTTCAATAGGTTTTTCAAGATTAAGATGGAAGTGCTCTATGATAACGAATAAATAAGACAGAAAAAGTCAAGTGTGGAAGCTTTGAAATTTGATTCCTTATACTATTTGGTTGACTATCTGGTTGGGTAGAAATAGGAGAACATTCCCGGAGAAATATAGAACAGTTGACAAGCTTGTCGAAGATATAAAATGTATTTTTTATAATTGGTCCGTCAGTTTGAACTTTTTTGAAAATATTTATGTTGATATGGTGCTCAATTGTTGATAACTTGTTACTATGTAATCAGCTTAATATGCATTGTTTTTTATATCTCCTTTTTAATGGTTCCACTATCTTTCCGTTGCAATATGTTTTTTTTTAAATGATCTTACTTATTTTTGCGTAAAAACAAAAGTCCAAGAAATTCAAAAACCATTATTTTTCCCTATTTATTACCCTTAAATTTCTATTTCCCACCCTACTTAATTTTTACCCTCATATTTCCTATTATCACCCTAATACTTTATTAAAATATCCTAAATACCGCATTATATAATTACCCAACTCATTCTCCACTTCCACATCCGACCACAAGCCTTTTATCCTCAACTTCTACAATACAAAATCTATATTTCTCTCTGAAATCTCAAAATGGCACATAAAACAATACAACAAAGGTGTTACTAAAGGTAAATAAAAATATTTATATATTACCTCCGTTTTAGCAAAAATGTTACTATCACTTTTTCATTTTGACCTATTTTTAGTTTAAAATAAAAAAATGATAGTAATATTTTTATTAAAACGAAGGGAGTATTAAAGAGTAAGAAAGATGCCAGATTTTCATTTTTATCTAATGGTATTTAATGGTGGTGCTAGATTTGTTGATTACTAGGAGTTTTTTCTTACAATGGACATTCACTATCGTTTTTAGATTCGATTACGTGAGCAAAGATGATGATAGATCATCAAAATCATTATAATCAGAGTATGAATCTGTTGAAAATACTCTATCGACGACAGATTTTTCATTAGTAAAGCACAAACACAAGATTAAAACGATCTTAATTTATCAATTGTCGTTGATTTTGTATAAAAAGAAAACTATCTGTATATGTTCAATCAGATTGATCATAATATATTTATTCTTTTGTTGTATTTATTTTTCTTGTTTATGTTAATAAAATAAATACAATTTCTCCATGTATTAAATCATATCATCGAGGTGTGCTGGATTTTGTATCTTGGTTTATATCAATTTATAACTATTCTTATATCCGTAGTAGACTTGATTTAATAAGGTGGTTAATCGGAAAAAAGTAAAACTGTGAAATAGAATATTGTATAGAAATTGTAGGTGTGGGAAATAAGAAAATATAGAGGGGTGAATTGGGAAAACATTTTTTTTCAAAAGTTTATTCCTAGAGCGCACTAATATGGACCAAATCACCAAAGACACGCGTTGCAAAATCGAGCAACAGAGCGTCATGGGTCCCACCATGTACTGCACGTGGACTCATATACCAATCATTTATATATCGGTGGGACCTACCATCACGATAACTCTACTAAAATCATTTCTCATTTGTCTGCCTAGTTCCCGCAGCCGAGACAATCTTAACTAACCTTGGGTGACCAGCAACTAACTAATGCTTTAAATTTAAGATGGCCAAACGGCCCAAACCGAAAACGATATCTCAGCCAAACCATACAAAAAGCTCCAAATGCCATGTTGTTCGAGGCGAACTGATCTTGCATACGCATTTCTTCACGATTTCATTTTGGTTTTATCTTCTTTGATTTTCTTCTTCTTTTAACATCTCGGAATGGCATTTAAGATATTGTAACTTTCCCTCGTCGTAACAAAAATACTCTTCAATTATTCGATTATAAATAGAAAAGACAAGAAAGCGGTCTATCTTTTTAAAATGAAAAGAGGAACAACTAACAACTGAATTTAAGATATTTCAAAAAAAAAACATCTTCGGAATGTATTTATTATATCAATATAAGATGTTCTAGAGAATCATTGTTTATTTTGTTGGGTGATGGTAGTAATGTAAGTTCGAAACTCAGTAGCATCGGTTTGGGGTTAAAAAATGAAGTCTATTATTAGGGCTGCACACTTTTGTTTATAAGAACTGCATTGGATTAATATGTTTAAAATGGGGATATGGGATGGCCTAGTAGCCATGTCAAATGTCCGAACCCCCTAAATAACTACCCTAAATTTAATTTATTTTTAATCTTCCTCCTCCTTTTCAGCCCTAGCTTATTCATATTCTTCATTCTCGTTCATCACTCGACAATTTATTGGCGATTCTAAAAATTATTCATCGACGATTAAACTCTTTTTATAAAACAACATGAGGTCCAAGCAAGTGAAGCAAGGAACCAATTACAATGAAGAAGAAATCAACCCGTTGTAGAAGATTTGAGTTCAAGTTCCTCAAAAGAACCCGAAGAGCCACAACACGAATCTACCAGCGAAGAAGAAGATCAACCACCTGCTAATCCACCAGAATATGAATCGAAAAATCCATTATTTTTCTATCAATTTTATTGGTTAATTAGGGTATATTTTTTAGATTTAGGGTTAAAAAAAATCAGTTTCGTAACTGCCTACAGCTAGGAAATGTTGATTTCGTAACTAGTCGTAGATACACATATATATATACCTAGAAAAAAGATGGACTCCCAGACGTAAAATTGGATTTTTCACTCTTACGGCTGGGATGGTATAAACTCCCATCCGTAAATACTATAACTGTTTTCAATACGGTTAGGAAATTAAACATTCATAATCGTAAATAGCGTAGTTACGGCTAGGTCGATGCATGAAAAAGCCAGCCGTATGATAACATTACCTATCCATAAATAACATTTCCTAGCCGTAACTGACACTGAGTTTGGGTTTAATTTTTTTTTTAATTTACGGCTAGGTTAGTGTTTGGAAAAGCCTACCGTAGTAAATCTCGATCCAACCTTAAATGGTTATTCCTAGCCGTAACTGACCATGAGTTTGGTTTGAACTTTTTTTTATTATTTACAACTAGATTAGTGCTTGGATAAGCCAGTCGTAGACCTTTTTGACGCAATCGTAGGAGTACATTTCCCAGCCGTAAGCGACCCTGATTTTCCTGTTTTTAAGCATAATGGATTTTCATTTTTTTAGCTATGTTTTTTTGTTATATGTATTGAACATGTCTTTTTTTTTAAGGCCACGGAAGGACAAGAAGAAGAGAAGAACGCAAGAGATAACACCAAGACCTGATCCGACTCCAACCCCTCGTCACAAGAAAAATTTGGGCGCGGACAAAAGGAAGAAAGGTGCACTTGTTATTGTTGAACCAAGAGAAGAGGTAATTGAACGTGCACTTGTGCTTTCTCAACAACGACAACAACATGATATTGTGGAAGAACATAAGGGATAAACAAGTGTTGGTTCATTAGTTGGCCCCTCTGATGCTAAAGGGAAAAGAAAAGAGAAAGAAAAGAAGTCATCTCCTTATACAACAACTCAAGTGATTAACAACATGGTTCTGTTTCCCCGACAAGGATAATGGAAGATCATGGGGTGATCCAAGGGATAGATATTTCGTCTTATTTGGTTACCAACATTCATGGGATGCAAGGGTCTGTTCGGCGTTGGTAATAATCTAATCTAATCTAATCTAAAGATAAATCTTTATGTATTATTATTAATGTTTATTCTATTGTTTGTGTAGGATCATACCACAGCGGTCCCGAAACTTAAACAATCAAAGAGCTAGTTTTTGACCATTGGATAACGAGAGCTTACCGGTGGTAGCCCTTGTACATGCTTCGGGATTATGTCCTGTAATAGCCACTGCGCAGAAGCAGTACGATGTGGTTACAGTTTGTTCTTTCAGGGAGAGGTATTTTCCCAAGAAAAATACTTTTCATCTTCTGGTAGGCGAGATAACTATCACTCTGGAAGATGCCCTCCAAATTACATGCTTGTCTGTGGATGGAAAAGTCGTGCATGAGGGTTTCGACAACTCTTTTTCTTTTGAAGATATTTTTAAGTTGGCTGAAAAGTATCTTGGATGGCACAAGCATGAATCCCAAGAATAGTTTGAGGTTGGAGACGGAGAAAGGCCGAAGGGAGAAACTGAGTCCCTCAACAGAAGGAAGAAGGATTAGGATTGTGCAATGGATGCTTCATCCATGGCAAGAAAGATAAATTTGAGTCGTCTGAGGGCTAAGTTCCAGAATTCCAAGGATAAGGAGATGGATGCTACAATGGTTAGACATAGAGCTACATCTTACTTGTTGTACGTACTTGGCACCATCATTTTCCTCGATTTTACGGGTAACAGGGTGAGCGCTTTCTATCTACATCTCTTGCAACATCTCAGTCTTGATCCGGAGTTGAACAAGGTAGCAGAGTACTCGTGGGGCACTGCAACCCTTCCTTTCTTGCTTTAGAGTCTTGGTAAAGCTTCAAGGTGGAACCAAACAAATATTACGGGGAATATTTTCCTTCTCCAGGTAATTTTTATATTACATATCCAATATTTTATCAGTTTTTAAATTGATTTGTATTTAATATGACTCTCTTTTTACGCAGGCATGGGTTTACGACCAATATCCTACCTTGACGAGACCAACACAGGATAAAAATTAGCGTTTCCCTACTCCAGCAGGAAGCAAATATCCATTCACAAGAAATCATGAGAAGGACAAAGAGGGTAAGATGGTTCAGATGAGGGGTTAATCAGACGCTCTGACTGTTAACGATGTGGAGTTTGACCCGTACCTTAGGCTTGATGAAAATAGTCATGATGCTCATGAATTTACGGAGGCGTCGACCTACAACATACCACTTTTTCATCCAACATGGTACGCCATTTACAACCCTCGTAAAACTCTACGTCAAACTGGAGTTATGCAGATAATTGTTCGCAATAAGGATGAACACTTTAAAGTGGACAGAGTCAACTCTAGACTCTTGGTTAATAATGTTAGATTGGTCTACAACCCTGTCACATCTATCGACGATTGGAACGATCGCATTCGAGTGCCCTACCAAGTTGATATTAATGTGTATGAACACTTTCATGTACAAAAATAGTTGAGGATAACTACTTGACTTGGTTTAACAACTGGGGTCATCCTTATGTGCTCAATATGGATGCAGAAGCGATACCATATTTTGACAACATTGTGGATCATCCAAGTTCATCGAAGGGAGCAAGTTATTGGAAGGAGATATTTCTTATGGTGGTACGTATATTATTTCATTTCTTATTGTATTATTTTTTTAAATTTTGTATAAATATTTAAAATTTGGAAAAATTTATTTCCAAAATAGGTCGAGCGAGCTAAGTGGTTGGTGAAGGAAATGAGCGATTGCATTGATGGTGGTAAAGTGATGAGGGTTGACGCACAAAGACGACTGCGAGGTAAGATTGAAAAACTACCTGACCCTGACTCTGCAAATCTTTATCGGTACATCGATGACGAAGAGACGAGGGGTTCCAAGAGAGATAGGTCTGAATCCGGTAGATATGAAACACTTACTCCTACTCCCACTGATTCTTCATCCAGCGGAGGTTCAAATGAAGAGATTGTTCAAGAGAAACCTCAAGGTAAAGGTCGAGGTGGAGGTCGTGGTAAACCAAAAGGAAAAGGTCGAGGTTGAATTTTTTCTTATGTTGTTGCGGATATAGATATTTAGTACTTTGTTTAGCTTACGGATTTATGGATATTTAGGTATGTTTGAATTAGTGGAGTTAATCGATTTGAAGGATATATTTCTATAGTTAATGAGTAAAATTTAGTTAGAATGAATGGTTATTGGTTTTCAAATATAATAAAAAAATTACAAAATGTAGTAAAAAATAAAAATTTAGGGTCACTTACGGCTAGGTCGAGTCTTGAAAACCTAACTGTAATATGACATTCTTTCAATTCGGTCAGGTTTACGGTTAGCTTCAACATCAAAGCTGGCCGTAAGTGACCCTGAGTTTACTATACGGCCAACAAACCTGGCCGTAAAACTTGGCACAATGAAATTTATGTCAGTTTTACGGTTGGGATTATTAGGCTAATCTGGCCGTAAAACTTAGCTTTATAAACTGACTGAGCCTTAAATGACCCTGAGTTTAGTTTACGGTTGAGACGGTGCATTAACCTAGTTGTATGTGTCCCTGAGGCATGTCTACGGCTAGGTCATCATACCCATTTCCTAGTCGTAAACAACTAATATTCTCTAAAAAAGTCTACAATTTCCAAGGAAAAACAGTACAATTACCACCCAACGGCTGGATTTTTCAAAATTTCCATTTGTAGGGGTCTTTCATCTATAAATATAGCACAACCTCTTCTCAAGAAACACAACTCTTGTTTACTTCTCACCTCAGATTGTTTCTCTTCTCAACAAATACTTCTCATTTATTCATAATCCAAAAAAAACATGGATGCTAGGTTCACAACTAGAGAAGATGTTGTCATAGCTCGCGCATGGTCGACGACAACACATCATGATCAAGAGATGAACATCAAACTAGATCAGCCCTCGAATAATTTCTGGTTCTGTGTCTTCATAATTTTTATCACGTTATACGAAAATCGAAATGGAAGATTATACCAAAGCATCAAGATTCGAATTACTCTATAGTCGATGTGAAAGTTTTAGATCGATTACAGTGGAAACAAGGAGGATGTATCCTAGATCTACGGTGAAGAAAATACAACTTCACTAAGCTCATTTCTAGTATGCTATGAAAATTCGAAGACCCATTATAAGGATGTCTTTGGAGAAAAATTCGGGGATCAAGAGTTCTATGATGTTTTGATGGAAAGGGACTCATATTTCAATGTTTAACTTATCATGTAACATTAGTTTCTACTTTATGTATTTTCTCTTATTGTAATGTCATTCCCTTCGATGAAAAATGTTATGAAATTTCCTCCTTAGCGTTAATGAATGAGTATTAGTGTTCAATCTCAACTCCGTTGGAAAAAATCAAACAAATTCAGGGTCACTTACGACTGGGTATACCACAGAACCCAGACGTAACTAACATATGCGGCTGGCTCGGGTACCAAACCCAATCGTTGACTACTCAGCTAGTTTATTCTACGACTGAGTTTAATAAAAAACCTTACCTTAGGTTCCTCCTACAGCTGGGTTGATATCCACAAACCCAACCGTATACACCATTTTACGGCTGGGTTGTATGCATTACCCTACCGTAATTCTTATTTACGGCGGAGAGTTCATATTTTCCCAGTCGTAAGTTAAATTTGATTTTGATTCTCAAATCGTAAAGTTAAATCGTATCAGAAATCTAATCAATCACTAATCTTTATTAAATTAGCTAATTAATCTCATTAGCGTTAATTAATCTAGGGATATTGTAGGTATAATGTAAAATACTAAGATAATGGGTTTTTGAGTTGGATTCAAGATGACTCTATTTTATCATCTTGTAAGCCCCTAAGATCCAACTGTCAAAGTATACAACCCCAATAATAAGGTTCTAAAAAAATAAAAAAATAAAACTTTCTAAACTTCAGGCTATTACGTGGATGATATAAAGAAAGATAATTTTGATCAGGAAATTAGAGCTTCTTCAATGATTAGTGTGTGTATTTCCTGTGTGGCAATACAAACAAGACATCCTCTTCCTATTCTTCCTTGAAATTAGGGGAAAAAAAATTCATCTCCAACAATATTGTATTCGGCTTCTTCTTTTAATTAGTATAAATTTTATTTTCAATAATTTAAGATTTTATTAGATTTGATTAGAGCTAAATATGATTATTTAATATATTAAAGTTAATTTAATTAAGTAAAAGCTGACTAGGATGTCAACCTAAAATTAAGCTACATCATATATACATTGATTAAAGAAGTTAGGGTTGGAGAAAGATTTTTCTCTAGACGTTCACTTAGAGGATATCAACCTAAAATTAAATTATATCATATATATATTGATTAAAAAAATTAGGATTAGAATTTTTTTTAAAAAAAAAATAGATGTGTATCCTACGTAGATTTAGACATTTATCCTTATACATATTCC
The DNA here is from genome assembly GCA_023531435.1 of Papaver californicum. NCBI lineage: Eukaryota > Viridiplantae > Streptophyta > Magnoliopsida > Ranunculales > Papaveraceae > Papaver > Papaver californicum. Next base: position 81,167 of record JAJJMC010033083.1, on the reverse strand, counting down.
AGTGGAGAAAATCTTAGATATGACTTTTAAAATGCTGTAAGGGTTACTATTATTAGAAGCAATGAATCACCTATACCTAAAGGGACAAAAAATACTAATTAAATCTTAACTTATTCTATATGATTTACTTAATGATAAAAAAGATAAGTTTCCTGAATTGCATCATGTTGGGAACCATTTAAAACTCGATCATCATTGTGGGGGACCAAGTTCAATTCAACCACAAATGTTGCTAGTTGCCACAAATGTAATAGACTGCAATAGCCCATAATTATTCTAATGGATTAGCTCCTCCAATAATTTTCACATTCAATTTATAATCCATGGACAATATTTTGGAACTTTTTTTTGTACTATTCTGAAGCATAAAAACTCTATTATTTGCCTTCTTCAATTTTAATGGTTTTTATCACAAATCCATTCACATCCTAGCCGAACGAAATGAAAACAAGAGGGTGCCATTTAGGTTGTTTTCCGAGATTCCAGCAGTGTCGGATCATTTATCTTCCTCACGGATAGACATGAAAAGTTAGGTTTGAGTTTGACTTGGAGATTAGAAATTGCGGCAATGTGATGAGCTGTTTGTAACCTTTCAAACATCACAAAGTCATCGCATACTCTCTCTCTCTCACTTTTATCTTTTCTATAAATACTAGTAGTAATTAGAAAAAGTGACAAAACACATTTCAAAAAAGTTTCATACTAATTTTTTTTACTGAAAACTAGATAATGAATATTTTTTTTAAAAAAAGAAAAATAATGAATGTTCAGTCCTGCTAGTTTAGATTTCTAATATTGAAAGAATTTCTTTCCGTAACTTTGTTTTCATATTGCTAGCTAATTTTTTTGAGCTTACTGATGGGTTGTGGTTCACTATTTTTAGTTATATTTGGTTTACACTTAATACCGTAATACTTGGTTTACACTCAAATTTACATAATTTTAATAAAAAAAAATAAACAAAAGATACTTTTAAATATTTTTCTAATTAAATCTTGTTTGGATTTTCGCCTTGTTTCATCAAGAATTTAAAAAGAATATCCAAATAGGGAAGCACGGGTTACTATCTAATATTGAATAAATCTCCTTTCTAGATTTTGTATTAGAGTTAGCGTTATTAAATTTGAATACTTTATATCCTAAAACGGAATATCTGAAATCGGATAATTCAATAACCAAAGAAATACTGTACACTAAACTAAGTATGGATTAAAGATAAATGACTAATAGTTTAATAATTTTATTTCAGAAGTGTTTAAATCCTTCGTTTCCTAATCGAAAGGGAAACCTATTCTAGAGCAATTGCCCTTATGACGGGTCTTATTGAATTCATTTCATAGCAAGGGGTATCGCACCTAGGGATGTTAACGGGTCCGTTTTTTTTTGGGAATCAATGGACCCGGACCCGGATCCGGAACCGGATTTTATTAAAAAAGTTGGATCCGGGTTTTAATGGTTCTGGGTCCGGGTCCCAATTTAGAAGATTCGAAACCGGATCCGATTAAAAGTTCGGGTATTTAACGGGTCCGGGTACATAACGGGTCCTCTAAAATCAATATAAAAAAATTAAATTTTTTATATTGGCTTGAAACGAATAATTTTTCATATAAAGTTATCGTTACATGTATGTAAATGTTCTAATTAAAGATTAAATCTAAGGAAAAAATGAAAAATGAAAAAAAAAATCCAAGTAAAACTAAACGAAATCTTAAAATTTTAGGTAAAATTAACAAACAATGATAAATATCCGGGTACCCAATACCCGCGGGTGCCCGTCGGGTCCTACCCGTTAGGACCCTAAAGATTTCGGGTCTAATCGGGTCCTACCCGTTAGGGTCCAAAATCACTAATGGATCCAGTTTTAGGACCCGGACCCGATTCATCCGGTTCCGGAACGGGTCCGGGTATTCAGGTACCCATTGACACCCCTAATTGCACCGCAGCGGAGTCTACTAGTCACTATGGTGATTTAATTTCAGTCTAAAGCCTAGATGGTTACCTGTTGCGGGATGGATAACCATTGCCCATTACTGTATATGTAAAAAGGGAATCACGGGTAATGGTTTGGGTGTTAAACATCCAGGAGACAAGGTATTTCCCTTCTCTTGTATTTTTCATCTATTATTTTTCAGTCTTAAAAAGAATTAAAAAGAAAAAGGTTATCATTCCCAGAATACGTGTTCTTGAGATTTAAATGTATGTTGCAATTCCTTATTGGATACATCCTTCGTGCTCTTTTGATATATGCATATTTCTTGATTTAAGTCTTTCATCAAAAGAGATCAGGATATGTAGCTGTTTTAGGTGAAAAAACAGATAAAAGGGTCAAAGAGTAAATCGTAAAGTATATGAGATATCAAAATCGTATAAGTCCAGCCTAAACCAAGTAAATGGTCGTTCAAGCTTTGTTTCGATCACATATGAGGAAAAACGGTTAGCTTGGTGAGTTCTAGTCAAAGAACTCCAATCTTTGTGGTAGAGTTCAAGTAGAGAAGACGAAGTAGTTCAGGATAGTCACAAACTTCTTTCCTCTGACTTGTATTGTTGTATTGTTGTGAAAATAGAAGAACTGCTCTATTATAGTGTTTGAACTCTTGATCTCGTAAGAAGTGGAAAAGATTGGGAGATAATGAGGTGGAGAACGTGGTTGAGATCATGCCCATTATTGCTGGGAAGATTCTTGAAACCGTAACTCTCATTCTGGTCGGGAGAATTCCGGTAACCGTAATGCCAATTAATCCTTTCTCTAGTAACGTCCCACGTAATTCCTTCTCATCGTGGGTATTCGGTTATACCTCACAGGCTATAGACCGCCAGACCAATACCCCAATGAGTATCCCCCATGACACGTTTGATGTCTCGTACGTTTGATGGTTAGGTCATACGGATTCACTACACCAAATTTGCATGTTAGTAACTAAAATTAGTAACGGTAATATGGTCATTACTAATTTACAACCAAAAATTATTGTTGCTAAAATAAAGTAACAACTCCAGTATTGTTATTAATTTTATAACATCCCGGAAGGTGTTTCTATTAGCAACAACTGAGATAGAATCGTGCAAGAAGTGCGTGTGGAAGGTTATACTTTTTAATTTTTCCTCCCAAATTTAGTAACAGCTAAGAAAACTTGGAGATTTTCACCCTATTATCTAACTTATCTAACCCTAACTCCCCCCCCCCCCTACAGACACAACTACAATTATTTTCTTCTTCTTCTTCTCTTCCTCCTTCCTCGAGCGAGCAGAGCATGCATGTCTTTTTCTCTTCCTTCTGCTCGAGCACCACCATTACCATCTCACTGATACCAGCGCCACTATCTACCTTCTTCTTTTTCTTAGATCAATTTTTCTTATAACCCTCTTGTTTACTATTTTATAGTGGAAACCCTAGATCTAGTATTTCTATTTCTTATCTAGGGTTTTAATTATAGAGATGAGCAAGAGATTACTTCGATTTATCTTCAATAAGATGCAAATTGAAAAATAAATATAACAAATCATTTCGATTGATCTACATGAGGTTCTTGATCAGGTGATGTTTCATTGCTGGGTTTAATTTTTCTTACAAATTCGAAGTCAATTGGTGTTGATTTGCATTTTTCAATTTTTGATGTATTTGTTAGGGTTTCTATTTAGATAGAAGTTCTTGTTGGGTATCTGATGGTTTTAGTGTGTTCCCACCCATCTTATCATGGTTTTTTAATGCTAATTTCAAGTGTTTTTGATTGTAGAATTGGTTATTTGTTTTATTTTTGTTGCTGTTTTTGTTATTTGGTGGAGTAATTTCAGGTGTGGGTATTATCAAGTTTCATGGAGAATGAAGAAAAAGTGTTTGAGTATTTATCTGCATGGATTTAATTTTTTTTTTATGTTGATTGTGTAATTGTAATGTTGATAAATATGTCAGGACAAGATTGCTGATTTTGAAATGAAGTTGATAAACATTCATAATGAACATCATGGTATTCCTGATTCTGAGTATCAAGCTATTTTTCGGATGCCATCTGCTGAGTTTGTAAGGATTTGCTAGGACTTGAGCATCATTGGAGATACTGGTAAACATCAATCACTAAGTTGCTTAATTTAATATATCATAATTAAGCATTATATCGGTTCTGATTATTGAAACTTTTTTTTTGTTTTTAATTGGTGTTTGCAGTTGTAATCTCTTAACAAACTTGGTGTTTTCTTATTGCGGGTTGGCGACGGACCCTCTCATGGTTGTCATATAATGTTTCTATGTATATGTTTTTTGACTACATGAAGACTTTTTTGAAGGCTTTTTAAAAAGTTCTATAGAGGTATAAACACAAAGTTTTTGTAATTTGTTAACATTTTGTGCGCTTATATGTCATATCCTTTGTTTCTTGATTTTTGTTTTCTCATTTTGTGTCATTGGTTGAAAAGTAAAGTTGCATCGAGTCTGTAATTTTTTCCATACCATATCTTACTTCCTTTGGTTCAGAATGTGAAGTTGAAGAAGAGTATGTGAAAGGGTGTAGAAGACCATGCTGATGCTTTTGACGTGACTATGGGACCTAAGGTAACCAATGATTCCTTTAATTTGTTTTATTTTACTACCACAATTTTGAATCTCATGCGGTCTGGATTTACATTTACTGCTAGCTGAAATGCTTGCATGATGGAAAGCAAAAGGAAAGTGGGATTACAAAAACCAAATAGTGAACTTTACCTGCTAGCTACTGACTAGGGTTACATAAACCAATCAAATTTGGTGTGGAAACAAGGAGCTTTGAGTTATTGCTCGTACCGAGTCTTTCATAGAAGATTAATACAAAGGTATAACTCTCTTCCAAGTACTATTTCATTTTCGTCTATCGCGTGTGCTTTTTTTCGTTGTACATAAAAAATTAACAAGCCCAAAGTATGCTGAATTGCCTACCAATTAGGTGTAAAAATCCATGCTCTAGTTCTTATTGTTTTATTTTATCTTGGTAGGGCGATGGACGGTCATTTTGGAGTTTATGAAGCCACTGGTTCTGACAATATATAATGACTACTTTGAAGACGTATACAAGGTCAATTCCTTTTTCTTTACTTGTTTCATATTACATATTTAAGTTTTTATAGAATCTTAATTTGTAGTTGTTGTTTTGAATAGCTTGTCTTTTTGAATAGGTTTATGGCCAAGAAGCAAAACTGATTTTTTTATTAACTTCATTTCTTTTTCTTCTGCTTTTTGTGTGAAATATTGAAATATGTTACAATATTGGCAAAGAGATATAATACTTCTACTCCACTGCAAGAAAATTGGAGGATTTTATTGATGTGCATTTTGTACTTTTATCAGGTCATTTAGTTATTGTTCATTTCCAAAGTAAAGGCGCCTCATCTTCAAAGGCAAATCTCGAACTGGCTACATCGTGAAAGACACATCCCTGCAGGACCATTAGAGGAATAATCATACAACTGCTCTTGACGTAAGTGGTTATTGATATACTTTTTCTCGTAACATATTACATGTACAGTTTTATTCTTATATACATGTTCCATTACATTATAGAGTCCAACGTACACCAGTGAGCCTATATATAGACTCTCGTGTAAGAATTCGAAGGTGATTTTCAATAGTACATATGTATACACTTACACATTACATTCTCACTAATACTACCGTAATATATTAGTCAGCTTATGAGAGACTAAAATCGTTTACATCTTCAAGTACCAAAATTAATAGTTCAGAGTGTTTATTGTCGCCGTTAATGGTAGCTTACTAGTTCAATTTCTGTGCAATTATAATCCTATTGCAGTACTAGTCTTAATTAAGAGAACTGGTCTTTGTTTTGCAGGTTCAGTTATGAGTTGCCTAACTTATCCACGAAAATAGGTAGCTACTGATATGTTGTCACCTGGACTAGTATGTTTTTACTCTTATGAAGTGTACTTAGTTGTATTGTTGCAGATATTTCTGGCATGTCACTCTTACTTTGCTTCCCTTTCTTTTATATAATGACTTTGGTGTTTAAAATGTTTCATTGAACTAGAACGATAAACATAGTGATCAAACAATGTTTGCTTCCTTTTCTTTTGTAGAATGACTTTGATGTTTAAAAATTAGAATGTTTGTAAAATAAATTGAATTGAGTGAGAATAATTCCAGGACAATAGGGTATTTGAAGGGATATTTTTTTTTTTTTGGGAAATTGATTTTGTCTAGGTCAATGAAGATTGACCTTTTTTTTGTTGTAATTTTTTTAGCAATGACAAGAATCTGTTACTAAATTTTTACCAGAAAAATGGAAGTCGGTTTTCTTTGAGCTAGTCAAGATTTTGTAACAGTGGTAAAAATTTAGTAACGACTCTCAATCTGTTACTAATTGAAAATTAGTAATGGCCAATAAGCCGTTAAAAAACCGTTATGACACCAAATTAGTAACGGCGATATGCTCGTTGCTAAAATTTTTTTCACCCCCTTTTATAATGGCTAATTGGTGTTACAACCCCGTTTTGCAACATCATATTTCAATTGCTAAACGCTAAATTTGGTGTAGTGTTTGAAAAATCTAACCTAGTGTTAAGTCTACTAAAGTTAGTAAGTCTAAGCTTGGAAAAGGTAAGATAGACGTGCTCAGGATGACTGATGACACAAATCTTAGAAGCAAAAACTCTGGATATGCGCAGGTTTGGAAATGGCACAACTTGAAAGGGGCAATACTTGGAAATGGCACAAACTTGGAAGTGGCAAGCCTGGATGTGCACAGGCTTGGGAATGTCACAAGCTTGGAAGAATCCAGAGTCAAGATTATTCAAAAGTTCTCAAGGACTGAGCATGGGATTTGTGTCATGCTCTCTAAGACAAAGCAAGGTTGGCATGCGCTCAAACGGAAAAATCTTGAATATCGTGTCCCTGAGGACATGGTCAAGGTTCATCTTGGCCGAGCAATGATATGGTCCATGTGGACGTGATCGAGATTTGCTTGGCGATCAATAATATGGTCCTCGAGGACGCGATATTTGCTTGGCAGAGTAATAATATGGTCCTCGAGGACGCAATATTTGCTTGACGGAGCAATAATATGGTCATCGAAGACGCGCTCAAGGCTTGCTTGTCCAAGAAATAATATGGCCTCGATAACGCGATATTCGCTTGGCGGAGCAATAATATGGTCCTGGAGGACGCGACACTTGCTTGGCTGAGCAATAATATGGTCCTCGAGGAAGTGATCAAGATTGGCTTGGTAAAGGTATGACCGAACAAGGTTGACGTGAACCAGGCTGCACAAAGATGGCGTCAGGCTAAACAAGGCTGTCGTGACGCAAGCAATGGATAATGTTCATGACTGACCAAGACATGGTCCCTGGGACCACGTGATCCAAGAAAGGCATAATCCCTGAGAACCATGACTTCCTATTCATAAGCACTAAGCTAGGTGGGTCCCAAGACATCTATACTCTATATTTTTGACACAAGACAGGAATAAATTTGTAAATTCGATATTTAGTACATGGGACAGACAAATTTACAGTTTTCGTCATTGTCAAATTTCCACCGTCTATATTTAGTCCCCTGCTTAGTGCTAAACAGTAATGTTTCGTAGTAATCATTAGATGATGATATTATTTCTAACCAATGCTTGAAACTTATTCAAGAATAGGGTAACAACTTAGCTTTATCTCCTCCAGGAAATATCCCTGATACAAACTTGGGATTTTAGATATATTTGACTCCCCAGTAAGAAAGCAGTAGACGTCAGTGCTTAGAGTTTTAGTACACGGTACTAAGTGCTAGTGATGATATCGATAAGGCAACAACAAATAAAAGCTGAAATATCAGTGATAGTGACTCAAGTTATAGTTTATTTTGGATCAACATGAGGACTGAGCAATAGGGTTGACAACAACAACATCAGAAATTGAGACGGCATGGTCACAACAATGGAGCAATAGTGTGACACAAGGTTGAAGATGTTTTCTAACTTGATATGGCGGAGTCTATTCATCCAAGTGTTTTGGGTGAACATAGAGCGAGTCTTCATCCTTTCATAACCACATGCTCATACTCTTCGGATATTTGGGTGAATGGAGATATGCATGAGAAAACCTAAATTTTCAATTAATCCCATCGTTAGAAAATTTTAGATTTGAGATACTTTAACAAAAATGTTGTAGGAGTTGTAATAACGTCTTGTATAAAAATCTGGCATCTTCCTGTTCGACGTGGGAGTTTTGGTATGAGTTTATATTCATATGTATCCATGTTTTCATTTATCGATTTGAATCCCTTGTGCTTGAAGCATTCTGACCCATCGAAGCCATATTTCTGGAGTGAGACCGTAGCCAAGAAATAAAATGAATAATTGTTGAATATAACACGAACAATAGATATCGAGATATAAAAATGGAATAAAGGCATGAGGTTTATCTTCAAAGTCAATGTGATGACCACATCACAGAATCTATGAAGTGGTTATGCTCGTTGAGTTTTTATCCCATGATGGTGAGATTTGTGGCTTCCTTGTCATTTGCGATGGTTGATAGGGATATCGTGAGGATGGACGCTGTCACCGAGGGATTGATCAAAGAGTGGAATCACTTGATGGATAGTCAGCTTGAGAACTTCAACTTAAGTGTAATAGATCGATGTTGTTGAAACAGGTAGTAGTCCCCCGCTTTGGACGTGATCAAGTAAGATGAGGGAACCTCCCTAGTCGTACGCGAGTTTTGATGTAGAGAGCTTATGTCTACCATGATTTGCTATCCATAACACCGATTTGGCTCTGGAGATCATATTGGTGGGATAAAAATGGATTGATTGTTTTAATCAAGATCAAGTCCCAAATTGTACAACAACCAATAGGTGCTCATTGAATAGACAGAAGATATATTGAACGAGATTCACATAAACATGATAAACATAGATGGGTGATTGTTGTGTCTCCTTCATGACCTGTTTCAAGAGTATTATGGCCTTTTGGTTGAAGGTGATGACTGTGTTGAGTCTTTAAGGGGTGAATGAGCCTTAAGTCCCCAAGTGAATCTCACTTGGGTCCGCTACCAGATATGAGATAATTTTATGATTCCATCATGGGTCCATGCCTCTTGGAATTTTCCGCTGAGATGGACCAAGAATTTGGATTGAAGTTGGAGCCGAAGTTGCCGTCCAGTGTCTGGGATGTTGAGCTGTGACGGGACTGGCCATCTACTCCATGCACTAGCGGATAGTTGGGCATTGAACTGTTCATTGATGAGATATCTGACCCCCTGAGTATCTTTACAACTTTGCTTATTCTTGAAAGTTCTAAATATTTATCAAGGCAGGTGCAGTCATGGTTGATTGCCCAACAGCTTCGTGAAGTTCAGAGAAAGTATAGAAGCACAAGTTCCCCAGTAGAGCACGATAAACTGGTATCATTTTATTGAGGCAGAGTTCCACCAGTTGTAGTTGAGTCACATTTGGATCGTGATAATCAAGAGCTTGGGTCCTGAATCAGTACACGTAGTCATCAGGATGATCATTGTCTCTCTGGAATAATCTCCCTAGATATGACAGAGTGACTTATTCATAACGAAGAAATATTTCTTATAGAAGGTGCTGACTATCTCACACCATTTGGTGATGTTGTTTGGAACGAGGTTTTTATACCAAGTATACGATTTTCCAGTAAGAGATTTTGAAAACTCTTAGAGGCATATTACATGATTATGTTCATGTTTCCCCAATGACTCTAAGAAGCGAGAGACATGTTCGCGAGACGATATTCCTACTCTCGTCATAAAATGAGAAGGGATGAGGGACGTATCCTTTTGGAAAAGGGATCGTCTAGTTCTCAAGAGGGTAAGGAAAATAATGCAAATATAGTAAGATCGTACCCTTCTTACCTCGAGTATATAAGAGTCTCCCAAAATCTTCGAGTGTAACAAAGTTGGATTGCATGCTCTCTTATTTTTCAGATCTGGTATATAAAGGAGATTCATTGTCATTTTAGATATGGATTTTGAAGGTGTCAACATCAAGATTAGTCTTGGGAGCGTCCAAGGATTGGTTTGTCTGGTGATGCTGGTTTGGTCTGTCTGGTGATGCTGACATACAGCTTCTCTCGTGACGGGTGCTATATCGTAGTCTTGAAGAGGGTAAGCACTTCATTTTGAGTATCCACCATATCAATTTAATTTATGGTTAGGGTTTATTGAATTTCCATCAAATCCACAATACTCGGTGGATCTGGAGTATATTCTTGTTTCCTTTAGGAATTTGACCGGGGAGAGATTTTATAACACCTGTAATTTCGCATGACGCTTACTCAAGGACGTGTGATGACATAGGATTAAGATTCATCCTAAGCTTATAAAGCTTACTTAGGAATGCATCAGGGTGTTGATGCATTAGCCTTGAATTATAGTGCTAATGCACTATTATGCGTGATGCATACTCGGAATGCATCATAAGTCAAAAATGACCCTTACACGGGAAAGACACAAATGGCCTTGACGCGTACCCGAGAGCGCATCATAATGCTGATGCACTATTGTGCCGTAATGCATACCCGAGTATGCATCGCTAAAAAGTGCAGTCGATGGATACCCCTAACCCTCCTTATCTCTACTTGTAGAAATGCTAGTAAGACATATATAGGGAGGAGGTGTTGGTTGGAAATTCGTGATGCATACCCGAGAATGCATTATAGTGCTAAGGCACTATTATGCCGTGATGCATGCTTGAGAATGCATCACAAGAAAGTGCAGTAGATGAATATCACTTACCCTCCTTACATCCACTTGTAGAAATGCTAGTAAGACATATATATATATATATAAAGGAAGGAGGTGTTCGTTGGAAATTCATGAAGCATACCCGAGAATGCATTATAGTGCTAATGCGCTATTATGTCGTGATGCATGCTTGAGAATGCATCAACGAACCTATGTTGCATACCCGAGAATGCATTATACTGCTAAGGCACTATTATGCCGTGATGCATACTCGAGAATGCATCACTGGAAAGTGCAGTAGATGAATGTCATCTACCCTCCTTATATCCATTTGTAGAAATACTAGTAAGACATATATATATGGAGGAGGTGTTGGTTAGAAATTCATAAAGCATATCCGAGAATGCATTATAGTGCTAATGTACTATTATGCCGTGATGCATGCTTGATAATGCATCACTGACCCTATCTTGTGTACACGAGAACGTATTATAGTGCTAAGGCACTATTATGCGGTGATGCATACCCGAGAATGCATCACTAGAAAGTGCAGTAGATGAATATCATCTAACCTCCTTATATCCACTTGTAGAAATGCTAGTAAGACATATATATATATATATAGGGAGGAGGTGTTGGTTGGAAATTCATAAAGCATACCCAAGAATGCATTATAGTGTTAATGTACTATTATGCCGTGATGCATGCTTGAGAATGCATCACTGACCCTATGTTGTACACTCGAGGACGCATTATAATGCTAAGGAACTATTATACAGTGATGCATACCCGAGAATGCATCACTAGAAAGTACAGTAGATAAATATCATCTACCCTCCTTATAACCACTTGAAGAAATGCTAGTAAAACATATATATAGGGAGGAGGTGTTGGTTGGAAATTCATAAAGGATACCCGAGAATGCATTATAGTGCTAATAGACTATTATGCCGTGATGCATGTTTGAGAATGCATTACTGACCTATATTGCGTACCCGAGAATTCATTATAGTGCTAAAGCACTATTATACCGTGATGCATAACCGAGAATGCATCACTAAAAAGTGCAATAGATGAATGTCATCTACCCTCCTTATATCTACTTACAGAAATGCTAGTAAGACATATATATAAGGAGGAGGTGTTGGTTTGAAATTTATGAAGCATGTCGTGATGCATACCCGAGAATGCATCACTAGAAAGTGCAGTCGATGGATGTCATCTCCCCTTCTTCTATATTCTTGTAGAAATGCGAGTAAAACATATATATGGAGGAGGTGTTGGTTGAAAAAGATGTTTCTAACTAGAAAGTTGATTTTCCTAGCTATGCTAACTAGTTGGAGGATTTTCCTAAAGTGCAGTAGATGAATATCCCTTACTCCTCTTTTCCAAATATATGGAAATGCGATTAAGACATATATAGGGAGGAGATTTGGGTTGAATGTGCATGAACGGTAATGCACATATATGCAATGTGGCATATATGTTGGTGTATACTTGATGCATAAGCGTCAATATGATTATAGCTTAGCCATTGGAGTATGGATTATGCGAAAGCATCATTCATCCATGTTGCGTACTCGAGAATGCATTATGCATGCTAAGTAGCTATAGTTATGTACAAGCCTGTGTATACTTTGCTAAAGTTTCTTGGCCTATGTGTACTAGGCTTAGCTTTTCCTTTGGCTTTGCAACGAATTTGGAATCGATGTAAGCTTTGCCTTAATAGGCTTATGTTGCTTGTTCCTTTTGGATTAACCCTTGGGATGAACTACGGTCATGCTTGATCTCTTCAAGGTACGGGTTGAGTACGTAGGAAGCCGAAATACAATGCATTAAGGTGTAACATCTTTTCGTTCATATCATCTAATTTGGAGATGATTGCGACGCTTGGGAAACTTGTATCATCTGGCTCGGTAATGATACGCAAGATGATTGTTACCTCACTTGATGAGGTAGTTGTATACCATTTGATGGATGTTTATACTTCATATCAAACCATACAGTATGAACGGCATATGTATTATTGTTGTACTCTTGGAAAGACCAAGATCAGTGCATGCACCCAACGCTTAGTCGAAGCAGAGTTGATGAAGCGAAAAATAGAATTGAAATGGCCTAGGTGCTAGTCCAAGGCATGAGTTAGGCCTGGAAAATGCTCGTAAGTATGTGATGTTTGTCAAAAACATTCCCTATTGGCTTTAATGGCCTTGTACCATTTGCAGAACAAGGTGAGTTGGAACGGTACGAAAACTACGTTTCGAGTATCATGCTTGCAAAGGAAAATCGACCTGCATTTTCCTAGCGAGAAGTGGAGCTTCAAGTCCCGGTTACTGGCGCATCGGGGAGTTCTGGCCTGCGCTGCGCATAGCGCTGGGGGCGGAATTTCCCAGTCCGTCATAAATGGTATCAGAGCAAATTCCAAAAAAACACTAGGGACTTTGAGTTTTGGACTTGTTTGTGAGCATTTTGTAAATGACTACAAAATTTTCCTTCAAAGGAAATAAAAAAAGTTGGAATAGTAGGCCAACTGTTATGCGAAAATAGAGTGCCTATATAAAAATAAATTGTAACTTGCTAGTTACTCCGCTAAGATTTGGATGAGCTTGACCTATTCCTGTGAGTTTGCCAGAAAAACCGTTTAGAACGGTGGATGGTATCCGACTACCCTTGGCACTGGGGATGATCACCCCACACCCGCCGTTGGAACTGTGTGCGTTGTTAAGATGGCTAGCTCCTACTCACGAGTGGAAGATCGTCAGGGACGATGACTTGCATCCGACTGCACTGGCATTAGAGTTTGGTCTTTATAATGACCCTTTTCAACCATTGTGAACTTTGGGGACTCTTAAGTGTAAGGTATGTGACGTCTACTTAAGATCTCGTGTTGAGTAAATCCTTTTGCATTCTTGAGCATGTGGCATGGGACACATGTTTAGGGATCCAAATTGATTTTTCTTGGTAGAGTTGTAAAACCTTTTCTGATCCTCGATCATACGGTATAGGACGTATGTTTGGAAGGTCTTAACCGGCGTTTACGATAACTACGAACCCTATTAGGATTCCAGGATATGCGGAATGGAAACCATATTCAGAAGGTTCTAATTTGTGTTCATTATCAAACATTGGACCCTTGCAGAATTTTTTTGCATCATGGTATGGGGTGTATGCGTAGAAAATCCAAATCGATGAAGCTTGTCCATAATAATTTTGAGTTGAATTTCGGGGAAGAATTTTTTTGAAGGTGGTAAGAATATAAAATTTTCGCATGACGCTTACTCAGGGACGCATCATGACATGGGATGGAGCTTTATCCTAAGCTTATAAAGCTTACTTAGGAATGTATCAGGGTGTGGATGCATTGACCTTGAATTATAGTGCTAAGGCACTATTATGCGTGATACATACTCGAGAATGCATCACAATTCAAAAATGACCCTTACCCGGGAAAGGCACAAATGACCTTGACGGGTACCCGAGAGCCATCACTGAAAAGTGCAGTCGATGGATACACCTAACCCTCCTTATCTCTACTTGTAGAAATGCTAAAAAGACATATATATGGAGGAAGTGTTGGTTGGAAATTCGTGATGCATACCCGAGAATGTGTTATAGTGCTAAGGCACTATTATGCCGTGATGCATGCTTGAGAATGCATCACTGACCCTATGTTGTACACCGAGAACGCATTATAGTGCTAAGGCACTATTATGCCGTGATGCATACCCGAGAATGCACCACAAGAGAGTGCAGTAGATGAATGCCATCTACCCTCCTTATATCCACTTGTAGAAATGCAAGTAAGACATATATATAGGGAGGAGTTGTTTGTCACAAAGGTGCACCAAATGGCTAGCACATGGATAAATATATGGATAAACCGCCTTTGTGCACCACCTTGGCTAGCCCTTTGGCTAAATGGCTAGCCTTCCTTTTCTAGAATTCTCTTATTTTTGTCCTTTTCTTAGAATTCTCTAGAATTGTGTAGATATGTGTGGATAAGGATAAAAAACTCTAGAGTTGTGTAAATATGTGCGAATAAGGATAGAAAACTCTAGAATTAGATCTTAGCCATACACTTGTAAAGATCTAGGCCATTAAAGGCATCCCCTTACTAGTATAAATACGGATGCCCCCTTCATTTGTAAATCATCCAAGTTTGGGAGAGCAATACATACTTACAACTTTCATTCAAGTGTTCATTCTTGTTCTTGAGTGTTCAAAAGTTGTTTTCGAGTTTCTTGTGAGTTTGATCTTGAGTAGTCATTTGAAGTTGTGTTAAACTTCATTAAGGAAGGATTACTTATCTAGTAAAGGGATTCTAGACAAGTGCCGCACGGGAGAAAGTCGAGGCGAAGGACAACCCCGTGACAACTGGTATCAGATCTTTGGTTCACACTACTCTCGGTAAGATCTCTCACTATGTCTTCAAATGCTGAACATACTGTTATTACTAACGTTGATGTTGAGAGGACTCAGAAGACAAAGAAACAACGGGATAGGTCAGTGGACCCCCTATCGATTCCCGTGTGGGATCATTGGAAGGAAAGATGTCTTCCACTATGGAGATGGTAGAAAAGATGAACATGGACTTTGGGGAAGCCATGAATCAACAAAATGCTACCATAGATTACTTGGAGAAATCAATGAAGGTTTCCTTTGAGGCGTATCAGAACGAGATGGGTACACATAAGCACGATAAAGGAGATAAATGCTTATGTGAGGATGCTGCAAACTCAAATTGATGAGCTAAAGACCCAGATCCGAGGAGGCGCGGTTCGTGAACCATCCAGGGTGAAGGTGCCGGAACCAAAGGAATACGCTGGTGCAAGGGATGCTAAGGAGTTGGAGAATTTTCTGTGGAACATGGAGAGGTACTTCAGGGACACGGGCCTTGATGATGAGCAAGAACGGGTTGACACTGCGACCATGTACCTGGTTGTAGATGCACTATTGTGGTGGAGAAGAAAGTATGCAGAAATTGAGAGGGGAATCAGTTTCATAACTACTTGGGCATAATTCAAGAGGGAAGTCAAGGCCATGTTCTATCCAGAAAACGTTGAGCACAAAGCCCGGGACAAACTTCAAAATTTGAAGTGTCCAGGTACCATTTCTAAATATGTCAAACAGTTTAATTCCATTATGTTAGACATATTAACAATGGCAGATGAGGACCGCTTCTACCACTTTAACCGTGGATTACCTCGTTGGGCTTCTATAGAGCTACAACGTAGAGGTGTTACTGAGGCACCATTGAAAAACTTGATAACTTTCCAAACAAGCCTAATCAACTTGCCAATAACAAGTCATCCAAGCCATTTCAACAAGGGAATGGTGGGGGAGACATGAAGAGCTATCATGATAAGCCACAGTCTAGGCGGGAAGGGTCCAAGTCAAACAGTAGGTGGAAAGGCAAGCAAGATAACCGTACGAAAAAATGCTTCATTTGTGGAGGTGACCATCTTTCTTACAGTTGTCCCAAGAAAAATATGCTCAACACCTTGATTGCGGAACAGGAGGAGAAGACCGAAGACCCACACTTGGGAGCCATTCGGTTGAGTGCAATCAAAATCCAGCCTGAAACAAAGCAACCAACACCAAAAAATAGTACGAACAAGGGACTTATGTATGTGGACATAGTCTGAACGAGCAAAAGACCAAGGCCATGTACGACTCGGGTGAAACGCATAATTTTATCTCTAAGGGAGAAGCTGAAAGGTTGAAGTTGAAGGTCGAGGAAGACTCAAGCACAATAAAGGAAGTACACTCAATAGCCATACCGGTTCTGGAGCGACCAAGGCGGTAGACATGAAGGTTGGTGCATGGAGAGGGACTACTGACTTTATGGTGGTGTAGATGGACGATTTCAGAGTTATCCTTGGGATAGAGTTCTTAGATCGTGCCAAAGTAGTTGTGGTGCCTTGCCTTGCAGTAGTCAGCATTAGTGATGAGAAGTCCCCTGTGTGATCTCATCCATCCGGACCAAGGAGACTTGCTCAAGCGCATTGTCGGCTCTATAACTGAAGAAAGAAGTTCAGAAGGGAGAACCAACCTTTGTAGCAGCCATTATGGAGAAAAGTGAAGAACTGGACAAGGTCGTTCCGTTGGAAGTGCAAGAGGTTTTGCAGGAGTACCAAGACGTAATGCCAGCCGAGTTTCCCAAGCAATTACCACCTAAGAGGGAGGTGGATCATCAGATCGAGTTGGAACCTGGAGCAAAGCCGCCGCCATGGACCCATATCGCATGGCCCCGCCAGAGTTGGAGGAGTTGAAGAAACAACTCAAGGAATTGTTGGATGCCGGCTACATCCAACCCTCTAAGGCCCCTTTTGGAGCCCCGATGCTGTTTCAAAAGAAGAATGATGGAAGTCTTCGGATGTGCATTGACTACCGAGCCTTGAACAAAGTCACTGTGAAGAACAAGTACCCAATTCCCAGAGTTGAAGACTTGTTTGATCAGTTGGGTAGTGCTTGATATTTCACAAAGCTGTACTTGAGGTCGGGATACTATCAAGTTCGAATAGCAGAAGGGGACGAGCTGAAAACCACATGTGTTACGAGGTACGAAGCTTACGAATTTTTGGTTATGCCTTTTGGACTAACAAATTCTCCTGCCACATTTTGTACTTTGATGAACAAGGTCTTTCACCCATATCTCGATCGGTTCGTAGTCGTGTACCTTGACGACATAGTCATATATAGCCACACTTTGGTAGTCATATATAGCCACATTTTGGACGAGCACCTCGAACACTTGCGGATCGTGTTCCAAGTATTGAAGGAAAACTCTTTATATGTGAAAAAGGAGAAATGCTCATTCGCTCAACCCAAAGTGTCCTTTCCTAGACACTATATAGGTGATGGACAAATCTGGATGGAGGAAAAGAAGATCAAGGTCATCAAGGAGTGGGAACGCCTACCAAAGTGACTCAGTTGCAGTCCTTCCTAGGACTTGTCAACTATTACTGAAGATTCATCGAGGGATACTCAAAGAGGGCAGCACCACTTACTAACTTGCTGAAGAAAGCTAGGACTTGGACATGAAGTGAAGAATGCCAAGCCGCTTTCGATGATCTTAAGACCGCGGTTGTGAAAGAACCAGTCTTAAGATAACCTGGTCACACCAAGCCTTTTGAAGTTTATACTAATGTTATGACTTTGCTATCGGTGGAGTACTTATGCAGGAAGGACACCCACTAGCCTTTGAGAGTCGGAAGTTGAACGATGCGGAATGGCGTTACACGGTGCAGGAGAAAGAGATGACCGATGTCATACACTTTCTTCAGACATGGAGGCACTACCTTCTTGGGTCACACTTCATGGTCTTCACTGATAATGTGGCTACTAGTTACTTCCAGAATCAGAAGAAGTTGTCTCCAAAGAAAGCAAGGTGGCAAGACTTTCTGGCCGAGTTCGATATGAAGTTCGAGTACAAGCCAGGACGTACAAACTATGTTGCTGATGCATTGAGACGAAAAGCGGAACTTGATGGTCTTGCCTTAGAACGTGTAGCTTCCATCACCAAATTGTCTGTACCATTCCAGATCGTGTACGGGAGGTCTTGGAACAAGACTCTTTTGCAAAGAGTCTCATTTATGCGGCGAATAAGGGGAAGACTCGTCGGTTCTGGTTAAAAGACGGTATCTTATTCACACATGGGAACCGGATTTTCATACCTTGGTACGGGAACCTGAGGCGTGAATTAATGCACGAGTGTCATGACACCCGATGGGAAGGACATCCTGGTCAGAGAAGGACATTGGCTTTGTTGGAAGTAAACTATTACTGGACAAAGATGGAGGACGACGTGGACGCTTATGTTCGAATGTGTCTAGTGTGCCAGCAGGACAAGGTAGAACACAAGAAGTCAGGAGGACTTCTAGAGCCATTAGTGCCAGATAGACCATGGGAGAGTTTATCAATGGACTTCATCTCTGCCTTACCAAGGTAGATCGTTTGGGATCAATCTAGGTGGTTGTGGACAGGTTCACCAAGTATGCTACCTTCATCGCTGCACCAACAGATTGCACTTTGGAACAGGCTTCCCGATTATTCGTGAGGTACGTGGTCAAGTATTGGGGCATAAGATAGATAATATTTAGCGATCGTGATCCAAGGTTCACTGGGAAATTTTGGACAGAGGTGTTCAAGTTACTTGGGTCTGAGCTTAACTTTTCTACAAGCTTTCATCCTCAAACAGATGGACAGACGGAGCGCACCAATGCATTGTTGAAGGAGTACTTGAGACACTTCACGAACGCTAACCAAAGAAATTGGGTGGAAATTTTGGACGTGGATCAGTTTTGCTACAACCTGCAGAAGAGTGAATCATCTGGCCCAGTCCATTCGAGTTGGCCACAGGCCAACAACCTTTAATGCCACACACACTCGCTGGAGGATATAGAGGAAAGAGCTCTGCTGCTTTTTCAGTTCACTAAGGAATTGCATGAAAAGCATGACTTGGCCAAAGCATCCTTGGAGAGAGCCTCTCAGCGTATGAAGAAATGGGCGGACGAGAAAAAGAGACCCGTATATTTCGAAGAAGACTACTTAGTCATGCTGAAGTTGAACCCACAACAGTTCAAAGTTTTTCGTAAGGTACACAAGGGACTTATTCGACGGTACGATGGACCATTTCGCATCATTAAGAAAGTCGGGAAGGCATCTTATAGATTGGAGCTTCCAAGTCACATGAAAATCCATCCCGTCTTTCACGTTAGCTGCTTGAAACCATACTATGCAGATCAAGATGATGAGTTTAGAGGAATAACCAAGAGGGCTCTGTTCAACATGATTACCTCTCTAGACAATCAGGTTTCAAGTATAGAGTCACACAGACGTGTCTCAAGAGCAGGCTGAGTTTATAAGGAATATGTTGTTCAATGGATGGATCAACCAGACAGCGAAACCAGTTGGGAACACGAAGACTTACTTTGCCAACACAAAGATCTCATCGACAAGTACAACGCAACGAGGACGTCTGTGAATTAGGTGGGGGAGAATGTCACAAGGGTGCACCAAATGGATAGCACATGGCTAAATATATGGCTAAACCTCCCTTTTGCACCACCTTGGCTAGCCCTTTGGCTAAATGGCTAGCCTTCCTTTTCTAGAATTCTCTTATTTTTGTCCTTTTCTTAGAATTCTCTAGGATTGTGTAGATATGTATGGATAAGGATATAAAACTCTAGAATTATGTAGATATGTGTGGATAAGGATATAAAACTCTAGAATTAGATCATGGCCATACACCTGTAAAGATCCAGGCCATTGAAGGCATCCCCTTACTAGTATAAATAGGGATGCCCCCTTCATTTGTAAATCATCCAAGTTTGGGAGAGCGATACATAATTACAACTTTCATTCAAGTGTTCATTCCTGTTCTTGAGTGTTCTTGAGTGTTCATAAGTTGTTCTTGAGTTTCTTGTGAGTTTGATCTTGAGTAGTCATTTGAAGTTGTGTTAAACTTCATTAAGGAAGGCTTACTTATCTAGTAAAGGAATTCTAGACAAGTGCCGCACGGGAGAAATTCGAGGAGAAGGACAACCCCGTGACATGTTGGTTGGAAATTCATGAACCATACCCGAGAATGCATTATAGTGCTAATACACTATTATGCCATGATGCATGCTTGAGAATGCATCACTGACCCTGTGTTGCGTACCCAAGAATGCATTATAGTGCTAAGGCACTATTATGCCGGGATACATACCCGAGATTGCATCATTAGAAAGTACAGTGGATAAATGTCATCTACCCTGCTTATATCCATTTGTAGAAATGCTAGTAAGACAAGTATATAAGGAGGAGGTATTGGTTGGAAATTCATAAAGCATACCCGGGAATGCATTATAATGCTAATGCACTATTATTCCATGATGCATGCTTGAGAATGCATCACTGACCATATGTTGTATACCCGAGAATGCATTATAGTGCTAAGGCACTATTATGCCGTGATGCATACCCGAGAATGCATCAATAGAAAGTGCAGTAGATGAATATCATCTACCCTCCTTATATCCACTTGTAAAAATGCTAGTAAGGCATATATATATAGGGAGGAGATGTTTGTTGGAAATTCATGAAGCATACCCGAGAATGCATTATAGTGTTAATGCACTATTATGCGTGATGCATGCTTGAGAATGCATGACTGACCCTATGTTACGTACCCGAGAATGCATTATAGTACTAAGACACTATTATGCCGTGATGCATACCCGAGAATGCATCACTAGAAAGTGCCGTAGATGAATACCATCTACCCTCCTTATATCCACTTGTAGAAATGCAAGTAAGACATATATATATGGAGGAGGTGTTGGTTGGAAATTCATGAACTATACCCGAGAATGTATTATAGTGCTAACACACTATTATGCAGTGATGCATGCTTGAGAATGCATCACTGACCGTATGTTGCGTACCCGAGAATGCATTATAGTGCTAAGGCACTATTATGCCGTGATACATACCCGAGAATGTATCACTAGAAAGTACAGTAGATGAATGTCATCTACCCTCCTTATATCCACTTATAGAAATGCTAGTAAAAAATATATATAGGGAGAGGGTATTGGTTGGAAATTCATAAAACATACCCGGGAATGCATTATAGTGCTCATGTACTATTATTCCATGATGCATGATTGAGAATGCATCATTGACCATATGTTGTATACCCGAAAACGCATTATAGTGTTAAGGCACTATTATACCGTGATGCATACCCGAGAATGCATCACTAGAAAGTGCAGTAGATGAATATCATCTACCCTCCTTATATCCACTTATAGAAATGCTAGTAATGCATATATATAGGGAGGAAATGTTTGTTGGAAATTCATGAAGCATACCCGAGAATGCATTATAGTGCTAATGCACTATTATGCCGTGATCATGCATCACTGACCCTATGTTATGTACCCGAGAATGCATTATAGTGTTAAGACACTATTATGCCGTGATGCATACCCGAGAATGCATCACTAGAAAGTGTAGTAGATGAATGTCATCTACCCTTCTTATATTCACTTGTAGAAATGCTAATAAGACATATATATATGGAAGAGGTGTTGGTTGGAAATTGATGAAGCATATCCGAGAATACATTACATTGCTAATGCACTATTATGCCGTGATGCATGCTTGAGAATGCACCACTGACCCTATGTTGCGTATTCGAGAATGCATTAGATTGCTAAGGCACTATTATGCCTTGATGCATACCCGAGAATGCATCACTAAAAAGTGCAGTAGATGAATGTCATTTACTCTCCTTACATCCACTTGTAGAGATGCTAGTAAGACATACATAGGGAGGAGGTGTTGGTTGATAATTCGTGAAGCATACCCGAAAATGCATTCTAGTGCTAATGCACTATTATGCCGTGATGCATGTTTGATAATGCATCACTGACCCTATGTTGCTTATCCAAGAACGCATTATAATGTTAAAGCAATATTATGCCATGATGCATACTCAAGAATGCATCACTAGAAAGTGCAGTCGATGGATGTCATCTCTTCTTCTTTTAAATTTTTGTACAAATTCGAGTAAAACATATATAGGGAGGAGGTGTTGGTTGGAAAACGATGTTGCTAACTAGAAAGCGGATTTTCCTAGCCATGCTAACCAGTTGGCGGATTTTCCTAAAGGGAGGGGGCTTAGGTTGAATGTACATTAACGGTAATGCACTTATATGTAATGTGGCCTATACGTTGATGTATACTTGATGCATTAACGTCAATATGTTTGTAGCTTAGCCGTTGGAGCATGAATTATGCGAAAGCATCACTCATCTATGTTGCGTACTCGAGAATGCATTATGCATGCTAAGTAGCGATAGTTATGCACAAGCCTGTGCATACTTTGCTAAAGTTCCTTGGCTTATACGGACTAGGATTAGCTTGGCCCCTGGCCTTGCAACAAAGTTGGAATCGATGTTGGCTTTGTCTTAATAGGATTATGTTGTTTGTTCCTTTCGAATTGACCCTTAGGATGAACTACGGTCATGATTGATCTTTTCAAGGTACGGGTTGGGTACGTAGGCAGCCGCAATGCAATGCATTAAGGTACAACATCTTGTCGCTCATATCATCTGATTTGGAGATGATTGCGACGCTTGGGTAACTCATATCATCTGGCTCGGCAATACTAGGAAAGCGATAAGTTTTACCGCACTTGATGAGGTAGTTGCATTCCGTTTGATGGATGTTCATACTTCCTATCAAGCCATACAATATGAACGGAATATGCCTGGTTGCTGCACTCTTGGAAAGAGCAAGATCAGTGCATGCAACCAACTGTTAGTCGAAGTAGAGTTGATGAAGCGAAAAATAGACCTCAGATGGCCTAGGTGCTATTCCAAGGCATGAGTTAGGCCTGGAAAATGCTTGTAAGTATGTGATGATTGCCAAAGGCATTCCCCGTTGGCTTTAATGGCCTTGTACCCTTTGCAGAACAAGGTGAGTTGGAACGGTATGGAAACTATGTTTCGAGTATCATGCTTGCAAAGCATGCTTGGAAAGGAAAATCGACCTGCATTTTCCTAGCGAGAAGTGAAGCTTTAAGTCCCGGTTACTGGCGCATCAGGGAGTTCTGGTCCTGCGCGGCGCATAGCGCCAGGGGTGGAATTTTCTGGTCCTTCATAGAGTTGGTGGTGGTCGGAGTAACACCGAATATAATAAAGGTGATACCGAAAGTAACCATAGTGATACCATGAGTAACCGTAGTTGTCACACTAGTATTGACAGAATGAGAATTGAAAGTTTTTGAACTCAATCAAAGTTTAACCATTTGTGAAGAAGAATGAGATTTTCTGTAACCGAGAGATTGATCTCCCACTGTGGTCTCCAAAATATTTTAAGTGGAAAACATATAAGTGTAAAAAGGTGAGAGATCAAAATCGTACAAGGATAGATTAAACCATGTAAATGGGCTTTCAAGCCTTGCTTCAGTCACAAAGGAGGAAAAAAAGTTGATCTTGGGGAGGAAGAAGAGAAAGATGAGATAAGAGCTTGGTGAGTTCTAGTCGAAGAACTCTAATCTCTTTGATAGAGTTCAAGTAGAGAAGACGAAGTATTTTAGGATAGTCACAAACTTGTTCTCTCTGACTTATATTGGTGTATTGTTGTCTTGTTGTCTTGTTGTGAACAAAGAAGAAGTGCTATATTTTTAGTGTTTGAACTCTTGATCTCGTAATAAATGGAAAAAATGGAGAGATAATGAGGTGGAGAACGTGGTTGAGATCATGCCCATTATTGTTGGGAAGATTCTTGAAACCGTAACTCTCATTATGGTTGAGAGAATTCGCGTAACCGTAATGCCCATTAATCCCTTCTCTAGTAACGTCCCACTTAATTCCTTTTCATCGTGGGTGTTCGATAACACCTCACAGGCTATAGACCACCATACCAATACTCTAATGAGTATCCCCTATGGCACGATTGATGGTTAGGTCATACAGATGACTCTTTTGAACAATCTACCTACTAGTGTTAAGTCTAGTAAATTTAGTAAGTCTAAGCTTGGAAGTACACAAGCTTAGAGGCGGTAATCCTGGACGTACAGGATGACTAACGACACAAGCTTGAGAGGGGCAAAACTTAGAAATGATACAAACTTGGAAGTAGCAAGCCCGGATGTGCACAAACTTGGGAATGACACAAGCTTGGAAGAATCCAGAGTCAAGATTATGCAAAATTTCTCAAGGAATGAACATGGGATTGATACCAGGCTCTCGAGGACTAAGCAAGGTTGGCATGCGCTTGAACGAGGCAAGCATGATTATCGTGTCCTTGAGGACATCACCAAGGTTCATCTTGGCCGAGTAGAATATGGTCCTCGAGGACGTGATATTTTTTTGGCGAGTAATAATATGGTCCTCGAGGACACGTTCATGGCTTGCTTGGCGGAGCAATAATATGGTCCTTGAGGACACGTTCAAGGCTTGCTTGGCGGAGCAATAATATGGTCCTCGAGGACGCGATATTTTCTTGGCGGAGCAATAATATGGTCCTCGAGGACGCGATATTTTCTTGGTGGAACAATAATATGGTCCTCGAGAACGTAATCTAGATTTTCTTGGCGAACAATAATATGGTCCTCGAGGACGCGATACTTACTTGGATGAGCAAAAATATGGACCTCGAGAACGCGATATTTGCTTGGCGGAGCAAGAATATGATCCTCGAGGACGCGCTCAAGGCTTGCTTGGCCAAGCCATAATATGGTCCTCGAGGACATGATATTTGCTTGGTATAGCATTAATATGGCCCTCGAGGACGCGATACTTGCTTGGTTGAACAATAATATGGTCCTCGAGTACGTGATCAAGACTGGTTTGGTCAAGGTATGGCTGAAAAATGTTGACGTGAATCAGGCTGAACAAGGCTGGCGTCAAGATGAACAAGGCTGACATGAGCCAGGCTGAACAAGGACAAGGATGACGTCAGGTTGAACAAGGTTGATGCCAGGATGAACAAGGATGACATCAGGCTGAACAAGGGTTAGTGGTCGTGACTGACCAAGACATGGTCCCTGGGACCACGTGATCCAAGCAAGGAATAGTCCATGAGAAACATGGCTTCATGTTCCTGAGCACTGAGAAAGGTGAGTTCCTAAGATATTTATACTCTATATTTCTGACATGGGACATGAATAAATTTGTAAATTCGATATTTCTAATATGGGACAGACAAAATTATAATTTTTACCCTTGTCAAATTTCCACCATTTACAGTAGCACCAATTTCTTTTTGATGTTTTTTTTTTTATTTTGGTTGTTTAATGGTTTAAATTTCCACATAACTACGTAGATTAAATTGAATGGAGTTGTCAATGAACATGTCTTGTAAAATTCCCGAGGAAATATTAAAGAAATTAATAATTATAGGCCAACATTGTTGATCTATGAGTATAATTGATGATTCTAGTGTAACTGATTGTATTGCCATATGATTACATTAGTATGTTGCATTTGTTAATTATATTGTGGTTATTATGGACCATTACGTGAGAATCATTAATAAACATGACAACCAAATTATTCGAAACATAATAAAAATTGAACTTAAGATGAGTTAAAATAAATTTAATTTATTTTAAAAATAATAGTAAATTCTTATACAAATGCTAAGGAAGTTTTAGATAATTCAAAAATGTGGAAGTTTTTTTTGGAGACGGTGGGAAAGGGGTAAAGACCTAACCTTGAAAGGGAAAATGAGAGAAGAAAACAAAAAAAAAAACATTACATGTTACAGAAAAGTGGGAAGAGGAGATCTACCAATTTCTATTGGCACCCCTGATAAATATCATTTAAACACTCATTAAAGAAAATTGATTTTAAATAAGATTTTTTTTTTGTTAACACGAAAAGGATAATTTAAAAAAAAAAGTAGTATTGATGTTTAAACATCTCATAGGTGATAGAAACCACACGGAGTAAAAACTTAACTGGAAAACAACAATAATTTTTTTACCTTTTCTAAACTATCATATGCAAAAGCGTTAGAGGGTGATGTTTTAATTGTGTTAATAACCCATGAAATTTATATGCGTACGATTTTCTCTCTTTTTTTTTTAATAATAATTCAGTAGGATGTTGACGAGTTCCAATTTGAGTTATGGGTATTAATTATTGCCCAAAATTTTACTATTAGATGTAACCCATACCAAATGATTTCATCTTCCATTTTTATGGCTGCTCAATTTTATTCATAAAAGAGGAAACTGCAAATGTTCTACTGTTCTAGTTGTTGTTGTTGATATTATTGTCTGACCCACAACTTATGGCTGTGGAGAATAATCAAGTCAATCTTTCAACAGACTCATGCTATTCTTTAGTGATATGCTTGTTTACTCGGTTACATAATGTTAGAATGATCGGATAGTGAATTTAAGGCTTTTGCATGTTCGCCAAGTGTCTACAGATTCTAGGCACCCACGTTCACCCGTTTGGGTAGTACAATGGAAAGTGTAAGCGCCCATGATCCAGAACAAGAATTCAGCTTCGCCTATTAGTTGATGATGAAACTTTTCATGCGTGGTGCACATATCAAATTAGATCTCAAACTAACTCCAAATTTTCATGTAAGTACATATTTTATGTATGCCGGTAGGACTGTCAATCCCAATCCAAAATCCGATAGTCGTTTTCAAAATCCAAAATCCTATAGGTATTATCTGATATAGCGGTCATCGGATATCGAAAACGGATATTATATCGAAATTTATTACCTTAACGAAACGGAACCGGATGAGCGATATTCCGTTTCGTTAAGTTCCGATACCGATAGTATATATATTTTTAGCCGAATTATCAGAAATTATCGAAAATTATCGGATAATTATCAAAAATTACCGAAAATTATCGGAAAATTGAACTGAAAAAATAGGTTTATAAGATTTCTATCAACTATAGGAATTTATGGGAAAAATATCTGATATCCGATAAGCTTACCGTAATGGAATCGGAATTAAATATTAAATTTTCGTCGGAACTTATCGGATATCGGATATCCAATAAGTTTTATCGGAAACGAAACCGGCTGAGCCAGTTTCTGTTTCGATAACATCCGTTGACAACCCTACGTACCGATGCCTGACATTGCAGCTACGGTCCGATCAGTGCGATAAGTGTACCGAAAGCAACAATGGACACTGATTTTGATAAGTGATTCCAATTGCCCCTATTGCTAAAGAAAACACTCCTAAAATAGAAAAACGACGACTCCATTCTAGTTGGAACCGAAAGGTATAAAAATACTAGGTGTAGTTTAAAAGATAGCAAAAAGCCATGGACCATTCAAAAGATAGTACTTTTTGCATAATACTAGGCTACTAGCATAATAGGCAGCCGTGGCCCGTGATCGTGCTCTACTCGTAAAGTCTCAACCGGCAAACTGTGCCCTTTTTCGGTAGTCTCCTTGTTCCGTTGAAAGTTATTTTTGGTAATCCATTTTTTTAATACCATGGTGGGAAGCGCAATATGAAAAAAAAGAAGAGAAAAAATAAAAGATAATGAAATAATGAATGATCTAAGGGTTTGTCGGAAAGCAATGTAAACGGCCAAGATTGCTCCAGATAGCACGATCTTATTGGTTAGATGTCAAATCTGACAAAACACCTTAGTTTGAACCTCAGTGGTCCACGTATAACAAAGTTGTTGGCTCCATGATATTCCCGATCTTTTTATATTTGTTAATTTATTTTTCCTCACTATCTTTTTAAGTAAACTGCCCTTTTAGGGTATGAATCTATTGCCTGTATTTCGACACTTGTCAATCACCAGAGAACTCACAAACTTAAGCTTACTGAAAAAAACACAGACGAAAAATAATTTCACAGTAACTCTCTCTCTATACGACCCCAAAAAGAACAGGTAAAAAATATCGTTTTTTTTCCCTTCTTCTTCGATTGTGTTCTTTCTCTGTTTCCCCTTAATTTTAAGATTTGTGTTTGATTTTGCTTTGTGAGTTCTGATGTACAAAGATTCGGTTTTCTTTTTTACTTCGATTTGGTATTTGATTCGAGTTTTTAGTGAGATTTCAGTTGTGTATTAAGCTTTCATTCCGGTTAGGTTCTTGATTTTGAATGAATGTTGAAATTGGGTTTTCATTTTATCGTTGGGTAATTAATTATATTTGTTAATTTTGATGTATTAGTTCTCAATTGTTGAATTTGTTTTTTCAAGATTGAAGAAAGAGTTGAGAAGAAGAAGAAGAAAATCAGTGATCTGATTTTGATTGTAGATTGTGTGAACAATTGGTTAGTAACAATATATATGAGACGGTTGAGTTCAGTTAAGTACTGATTCAATTGATTTGAGGGAGAAATGGGTTCAAATTTGAACTTTAAGAACATGGGTGAAGCGCCACCAGAAGGAAGCGGAGTAGGAAGGCCACCAGGGGGTTTTCCATTAGCAAGACAAACATCAGTATATTCATTAACATTTGATGAGTTTCAGAATACCATGGGTGGACTTGGAAAGGATTTTGGCTCAATGAATATGGATGAATTTCTTAGGAACATTTGGACAGCTGAAGAGGCTCAAGTTATGGGTATGGTTCCGTCTGCTTTCGGGTCTGGTGCTGCTGGTGGTGGTAGTGGGGTTGCTGTTGAAGGAGGATTACCCAATGGGAATCTTCAGAGACAGGGCTCGTTAACGTTACCACGCACGTTGAGCACTAAAACTGTTGATGAAGTTTGGAAAGATTTGTATAAAGAAAATGGTGGTGTGCTTAAAGATGGGAATGTTAACGTTAATGTTAATGATGGTGTCGGTGTCGGTTCAAATGTGCAGCAAAGGCAACAGACTTTAGGGGAAATGACTTTGGAAGAATTTTTGGTTAGAGCTGGGGTAGTAAGAGAAGAGCCACAATCAGTTGGAAGACCTAGTAATACCACTAATAACAATGGATTTTATGGTGATTTACTTGGTACTAATAATAACAATAATAATGGTGGTTTGGCCATTGGGTTTGGACAGCAACAAAATCGACCAAACGGAATTCCGGTCAATCGAATCAACGATAACAATAATTTACTCGCCAATCAAAGTCCAAATTTAGATATGACTATGAATGGGAATAGGCCATCTCAACAACAGCAGCTTCAACAACCACACCATCAGCTTCAGCAACCGCAACAGCATCAGCATCAGCATATTCTCCCGAAGCAACCTGCTGTCTCTTATGCTTCTCCCCTTCATTTAACTAACAATGGTCACTTGGGTAGTCCAGGGATTAGAGGAGGGGTTGGGGGATTAGGGGACACCATGATAACCAATGGGTTTGTTCAAGGTGGTGGAGTTCAAGGTGGAGGACTAAATATGGTTGGCCTAGGAGGAGCAGGGACGGCTGTTACAATAGCAAGTGTATCACCTGCAAATCGACCTTCTTCAGATGGGCTTGGGAAGAGCAATGGTGATAATTCTTCCTTGTCACCTGTGCCTTATGTTTTTAATGGAGCTTTAAGGGGCAAGCGAAGTGGAGCTGTAGAGAAAGTTGTCGAGAGGAGGCAGCGGAGAATGATAAAGAACAGAGAGTCTGCTGCACGATCACGTGCTCGCAAGCAGGTAATTTTGGATTTGAAAATATTGACTATGATTTTTGTTTTATTAATCTATTACAGTATTGCATTTGGTAACTCTATGATTCACAAATTTTTTCCTGAAGAAACTGCCATGTTGTTCACCCATTGAAATTTGAAGACATACAATGAGTACTACTAGTATGGAACTGTAACTGGGAGCAGCTAACTGATGAAGCCAACTCTTCAAAGAAATAAGCATTGCATATTCTGTGCAGTGTGCAGTATGTTGTTCCCCTGCAATTTGTGAACTATGCTAGGCGGGTCACTTAGGTATATATAAAACTGCACATCCATGAGTGATAACTTGAAATACTAGAGACTAGGCCTTAGCTTAGTCTGCTTAGGCCAGCAACATAAATCTCATTCATGTCCATCTAGAGCAATAGATTTGTGATACTAATTTTTATTGGTCTTCTCATAATAACAAAAATTCCCATAACTTGTTCATTGACCTTTTTGGGTTTTTATTTCCAGGCTTATACCATGGAACTTGAAGCAGAAGTAGCGAAACTCAAAGAGGAGAACCAGGAGTTGCAAAAGAAGCAGGTACGTATATCCGATAAAGACGAGGTACATATATTAAAAGCAATAGGTAGTTCTCGGCATTTCGTAGAAATTTCAATTGAGTTATGTGATTATCAAACCGATTGTTAACTGTACTTGTGTTGGTGCAGGCTGAAATTGTGGAAATGCAGAAAAATCAGGTATTTACTTACTTCACTCGATAAATTTTATTGCCTCAGTTATTTTCTTTTCATCCAGCATCATATAATAAAAAACTTTGCACCCCGAAACCCCTAACTGCCTTTGATAAACAGTTCTTTGTCTTAATTGGTCCTTTTAAACAAATTGGATCATGTTTCTATCTTTAGTTTCTGAGTCTCAAAAAGAGGTTAATATAGTTTTCCCTTTCCTACTTGATGTGTTAAGGAATTAGAGATGATGAATCAACAACCCGGATCTAAGAGACGATGCTTAAGGAGGACACAGACTGGTCCTTGGTGAAGTTGTATTGATTCAAAAATAGATAGCCTGGTTAGATTGTGTTAAACCTCTTCTTTTTGAAGGGTTAGGTAGTTTGTACATATAAATAGGGAGACGACTGGGTTTGCCGTGAGCTGAGTACTTATATTGTTGTATTTATTTTGTAGATTAAGTTTTCCCCATTTTTGTAATCACTCTGTTTGCTCCTCTTTTGAGCATCAACGGTAGCTTAGATTACGAAAATGAATATTCAGTGCAGCGAGTATCGTTTTGTTATCGGTTAAAAACATTGTCCATTCTCAACCTGTTTTAAGTATGTCAACACTTTCTTAAAGCATGCAAACACTTACTAACAAGCATAAAGTGAAATGAGTATCTGTATGATTAATGTGTTCACCAGTGGTTACATGTTTTCAAATATTCCAAAGACAAAATATACGTACGGGGAGGATCCGTTAACATGGTTACTCTCACACTAATTTTAACCGACTCATTTCTCTTTATAAGTCCAAACAATAATAAATTTAAAACTAACTTGTTGGTAACATATTTATATTAACACCATCATCTATCACTTTAAAAATTAGTTGTAAGGTTTTGTATTTTCAAATGCACTAATTTTTGGTAGAATATAACCCTGTAAAAGTAACATAAAAGATTAACGTCAAATTTATTTTCGTTTGAGAATTTTTAGAAAATTGGTGCTGAAACCGTAAGATGGTGTGAGATTAGTTGTGCCAACTTCAAAACCCAGTTTTTATGTCTCTTATGGAACAGTTTTACCGATCGAGATGCTTAGTTCTTTATGCCTGAAACCTCATAACCCTAATCCTCTATCGTTGCATATACTGTGAAGTCCGAAGGTACTTACTTCCATTCTGAGGGAGGAAATGAACAACGAATCCATCTTTCTCCTGACAAGTTTTACCTCATGTTAAGACTACGGGCATTCATATTTTTTCATCTCTCTAATTGTGTAACGCAAATATGTTAAAACAACAACTTAAAACTTAAAACTTATAGAGCCACCAGGTCCCTTTAGACACTTTAGATCCCCTTCGATATCTAGCTTTTGAAAACCCTTCAGGCTCTTGTGATCATTATATTCACAAACTCAAGACTTTTTTTTTCCGAGCATTTTGATTGGTTGTGACCCTCTATTTTGATTACGCTATGTAAATTCGTTTCAGGAAAAATGATATTTTCATTTTTTTCACTTTTTGCCGACTTAATTGAAAAAGTTTTTTTCACTTTTTACCGGCTTAATTGGAAAAATGAAAAGTATCACTTTTCCTAAGACAGAGGGAGTATTAGTTAATTTGTGTTCTTGCACCGGATACCACATTAGTAGTAGTGAGATGGAGATCATCTATACGACCTAATTAATGTACTGATTCAACAAAGATCACTTTAATGAATTTAAGAAATTAAGTTTGTTTGAGTTTTTCCTGACAAATTAGTTATCAATGGATTAGGAGACACGAAAAGATAGAAATATAGTTAACAAATATATCCGTGCTAGTTAACCAAATAGGGAGGAAATCATCAGACACACGACAACACTCATTGCAGATTGTTAAATGCATTTGGGCCCATATTCGTTTCAGAAAAATAGTTACTTTCTCTTTACTTTTATTTTCAATAAGACAAACTTCTAAAATTACCCTTTTTATAAAGTTTTCTTGTTTTAATAAGAAGATATATATGTGGTATTAAACTTTTTATTGAGGGTAAATTTGGAAATAAATTTAAAAAACTACTCTCTCTCATCTTGTCTTAATAATTGTGCAAATAGGAAAAGTAAGTCTTTTTCTAAAACGGAGTATAAAACAACCTAACCATATGTAATCCCTACGAGACTCTGGCTTAGTCGCTTCTGCCAAGGGCAGGTTCCGGACCAAAATCGACAAAAAAGCCCAATTTTGAAACGTTTTCATCTCATAGGGTCAACCAAAATCATTCCAAGTACCTATTACAGAACAAAAAGATTACCTTGGAGCCTCTAAACGAACAGCCATGAAGTACAGCATAAATTACAATTTACCCTATTCAATCCACCCCAATATCAGTTTTTCACTCACTTGTGGATCAACAGTTCAACACCTGCTACCTCTTTACTAGTAGGAAAAAAGGCTAATGCTTTTCAGAAGGCAGTTGAGATCCAAATAAGACTTTTTCATGTAGAAAACAACTATTCCTTACTATTTATAACCCTAGGAAATCAGATAGACAAACACAGAAGCAGCACTCTGTTAACTAAGAAATAAGCACTGAGACAGAGGGAGTATGGGAGTAGGGATACCCAGGAGTACATTCGATGTCCACAAGTAATATTTGCATTTGGAGTCCTCTCTTAAATTTTAGTAGGGATACCCAGGAGTACATTCGATGTCCTTCCAGGAGATCATCTTTCTGCGATCTCTTCCTCTAAAAGATCTGGAAAGGATACTGCCACTGGCGAGGTTACACAAAC
The DNA here is from genome assembly GCA_023531435.1 of Papaver californicum. Lineage (NCBI taxonomy): Eukaryota > Viridiplantae > Streptophyta > Magnoliopsida > Ranunculales > Papaveraceae > Papaver > Papaver californicum. The sequence continues at coordinate 47,934 of JAJJMC010033083.1, read as the reverse complement.
CAACATTAACCACTGAAGTACTCTTCCTTCCTTCAGAAGATGGGGGTGCCTCGTTGAAGTAGAAGTCAAACAGCATTGCAAGAAAACTCACCTGATGAGCTAAGATGTAGTTTTCGCAGTCCAAAGGCAGTATGTTCAAGATGTGAAGATTGACCTGTACGACAAGTGAATCCATAGTAAAAAAATCACAATCAAAGTTCGGAACTTTCTTCTAAAAAAAGTGTATCAGGTTATTTCAATTTTCACATCCTGGATATACTTGGTTATGATAGTATTGAAGTCCTTTTTTACCAGATTTCGGACTATCAATGAAAAGAGGTTATTTCTACTTTCTTGGACTTCTAAATTATGTTACCCCTCTAAGATTTAGGTGATATAAACATTAAATACCTCAGCTTCCATGGCACGGAGTTCATTGTAACAATCAGTATCATCTTTCCTCGAACTTGAAGACTTTTCTCCAGGCATAATGGAGTGCAAGCTCAAAGTGAAAAGTGGAGGCCTAACAGGATACTCCATGCTGATCTTGATCTAACATGATGAAAATCAAATAAAGATTCAGATGCAGATTAGCCACCAAATAAACGTATTAGCCCCCTACAAATACCCACACTAGGACTTTGTTTACCTTGCCTTCTAAATTTATAGTCTTCTCATATTTATCAAACTTCTTACTCAAGACAAGAAGGAACTCTTTGATCCCATAATCTTCCCATGAGTTGTCAACCACTTCAGCAATACTTGCTAACCTATCCATCTCTGGTTCAATCTGTGTGGACTCATCCACATCACTCTCATTATCGATTATGAGTTCCATATCATCCTCGTTTCTTCTAAAACTTTGAGACTTACCAACCTTTGAAGTGAGAGTGATACTTTTTGAAATCAAAGCAAGGCTCCTGGAGTGCTCAAGACTGGGACCTTTTGCTGGAGTAAGTTTAGCATCATCAGTCATGGGGGCGGGAACCTGAACTGCAGAAGGAAGTTCCCCATCTTCCCTTGCACACTCTATCTCATCCTTTGATTTATTAGTACTTCCACCTACATTAAGGTCTAATGAGTCTGCAGGATGCTCTGCGGCAACAACAGTCAAGGATGAAGCTTGATTAACTGAAGGCCCTAATGGCAACCAACTTTTAAGATTGCACGAACGTGTATGCAGTGCCCATGGAACATCAGCATTATTCAGAGAAGGCCACATGAGCTTCGTTAAGGAATCAAGCTGCTCCCTGTAAAGGCAACAAAAGATTCTAAATCTATGAACTTACGCCATATATGCCACCAAAAGAGCAAAAGGAGAACATAATGATAACCAATAGCACGGTAACTTCAGAGTAAAGAAGATCAAAAGATAGAAGAAGTTAAGTTCACAAAAACAAAGGAATAAATTGAACCACTGATTGAGCTAAATATAACACAGGAAACTAAAAAACAGGTCTCTTTCCAAGCACTGTAACTCTAAGAACTTGCAGAAACTTCTACAAGCACATTGCATATTTGTCTCACAATTTATTATATTCCATTATCATTCTAATACAACTACAAAACAGAGCAAAGCAGTGACTCACGCAAGAGCCAGCTGAGCCCTTTCGCGAGAGCGGATCCTTTGAACAACTGTCTGTACCCGATTCTGCTGGCGATAGAGGGAAAGGCCAGAAGTAACGGTAGCACATTTAACTGCCGAACTGCATTGACCTTCAAGGGCTGTAAGCAGAGGCGAAACTTCGGGTAAGAAATCAATTCCTGCCAAATGCTGGGCCCACTTATATGGACGCAAGGTTCTCTTTTCATCAAATGCAACAGCATCACCAGCACATAACTTAGCAGACTGCATGACAATAAGATACTATCTTAGATATTAAACAGAGAAAACTGTTCTTTTTTCTATTAGTTTTTGAGAAGAACTAAGAAAAGACCATAAAATGTAGGTTGAGTCGAGCATGCTTAAAACACCCATACCTGGTGAGGGAGCTCAGTACCAGTGTCATCGGGGAATAAATTGCACAAAATGTTATTCTCTGGTCCTTCATGGGATCCTTCAACTCCAACGCATACAACATTCAACTTATGCAAGTATTCAAACCGCAGACTGGCTAATTTTGCAGGCTTGACATTAGAATCCTCATCATCATATATGTGGAGAATAACTTTGAGGGGGTGAGACTGATAAATTCCTGCCTGGTCAAGGTTCTCCTTTCCTGGAACCTTCTTTGGCCGCTTTCTCCTTCTCTGCCCATCATCCTCTTCATCAGGTGCATCCTCATCCAATCTGCTTGTGTCATCACTTGCAGGTGTACCTGAGATATATTAACCAATGTCTAAATGGTTTTGGACATTTGAAAAGAACTTGGTGACACGCAAATGAGTTGTTGAAATAATCTGCTTTCACTAGTTACTTATTTACCAGTATCCTTATGTGCTTGCTGCTGTGCAAAAATTTGAGCATCCTTCAGACTTCCCAGAATCTCCAAATCGATTCTCTCTTCGAATGCCTCTTTCTGTGCTAAGAACTGTGAGTAAATCACATAAAGAGGTGGTGGAAGCAGTTCTGCAGAGTTATGCTGCTTTAATTTCTTTGAGTGTAGGACTCCAAGTTGCTGTTGAACGGGCAAAGAAGCCTTTTTAAGAGATTTCAAGTGTGAAGGAAGACTTGACAAGAACTTCTTTCTAGTTGCAATGTTCTCCAAAAGCCCCTTTTTATGTTGTTCCAGTTTTTCGCGATTTTTACACAGTTCTTTTCTCTGTTACAAAGTAATATAACTTTTGCATATCAGTAAAATATATTTTGGGCAATCCAATACATAAATAATACTCAATTCCATAAATAACCTGGCCACAAACACCTTTAAATTACAACAATAACCTCATTAGCTTGACTCAATGTGTGCATTCAGCTATTTGTTCAATGAAGTAAAGGAAACATGAAATAGCTTAAAATGTAACATGGTTTACCTGATAGAGCTCAAAATTGAGCCTCTTTAACATTAGATCATGGCTACTTTCCTTGGACATTGATTTTTTCTTAATATCTTCAGGTGCATTACTGAAAAATTCTTCCTCAGGTACAAGTTCAATAGCTGGATATTTAGACTTGAAATCTTTACAAGCTTTTATAGCTTTCAAATAATGATTTTTCTCATACATCAAGTTATGAAGCTGTAATGACGTGAAATCAACCGGTGCCTTGGCACGTTCTGTTTCGGCTTTTACACGATCTTCCTCTAACAAGATAGTTCGATTTGCCTAGTAAGAACCAAACGATAAAACCCTAATTCAGAATTAAGAGCAGTGACAATGTTGTGTTAATCTAAAAACCCTAAAAAGTATAATAAGGTAAACACATGGAGGAGAGTAAGAGAACCTGGCGGAGATTGACGAGGTGAAGAGACATCTGGGTAATAAGTTCTCGAAGTTCAGATTTAGGTCTACCTTCTTTCTTTATAAACAACATCTTCGCTACAATTTCCTCCATTGATTTTCTGTTCTCTTCTAACATTTCATACGCTGTTTTCTCTACCTTGCGCACCTCTGTTTCTGGTATCATTGAATTTGAATCTTCCACCTCCATTTCTCCCATCTCTCTATCTCTCTAGAGTCTAGTCTCTACCCGAACGCTGCTTCACTGTGATGAGAAGGGAAAGAGAGGAAAATTCTAGGGAGTGGGAGGGAAATTGTTGTAATAATGGGCCTTGTAAACGAGTCTTTTGGATTCTGCAATGTAAGCCCATATACCCAAGGTCATGAATAAGCAAGCAGTCTGCAGGCGGGTGAGCATGTGGCGGTTTCGCCTCATCCGTATTCAATCCAATGTACGGTGGATTCCAGTTTTGACGTCCGCATACGAACTTTTAGGTAATGGACTGCCTGGAGTAGAATTGGTGCTGGAGGTGCGATACAAAGTAAACCATAGCATAAACCTTCTCAAGGTTGTAAAGTATTCCAAGAGAAACTGAAAAATCCATGAATTCTTCAACTTCCACCTCTCGAATCCCGGAGGATACAGTTTTTTACGCAATTTATCCCGATGAATTCCTTCAGGACTCCTCCTCCTCGTCTTGTAAAACCCTAAACCCTGATGAAACTAATCAAGAATTCTCATCATCTTCGATTCACTCTCTTCATCTTCGAATGCTCGAAATAGTTTCTCCTTACACCATTGAGTATATCTGGCAACATGAACCTTTCTCTCTTACTCTCTCAAACCCTAAAAACTCTTCTGAAACTCCCCACTTTCGTGGAAAAACCAAGTACGGTGATAATCTTGAAGATGAATGGTTTATTGTATTTCTTCTCTTTGAAATTTCAAGAAAAATCCCTCAATTATCTATTCAAGTTTGGGATACTGATGGAGAATTTCTTCTAATTGAAGCTGCGTTTTATCTGCCTAATTGGTTAAACCCTGAAACAAGCAAGAATCGAGTTTTTATCAGAAGAGGTGAGCTTAATATTGTACTTAAACAGAGTTTTCCTTCAAACCCCAAATTGATTGATGCTTTACACTATATAGGATTACATGATAAAGAAGTTAGGGCACCCGAACCGATTCAATTAGCGATAAGGAATATAATTTCCGAGTATCCTAATAGAGCTAGGTTGAATATGCATCAAGTTAGGGTTAGGGTTCCTGTTTCTATAGCCAAGCTTTTGAAATATGAACCTGGTTTGATTTCGCTGGCGGTAGAGAGTTTTTATGATAGAGATGTTGATTCAATGAAATATGCTGCTAAAATGGAGAAATTTGCAAGTGGTGGAACCAGTGAAGAGATTGTTAGGGTTTCTATTAGAATGTCAAGGGCAATGTATGCCCAATTAGTTCAACAAACTTTTCAAGCACCCAAATGTTATCCAATGCCGTCTAGGAATGATACTTCTGTTTATGTTGAAGCTGAACTGGGTATGAAATTAGCATGTGGGTTTGAAATGATGTATCAACAAAGACGCCATGAAAATTTGGATGGTAAGGGAACTAGTACTTGGGAAGCTTTCAAAGAGAGCTTGGAGAGTAGTGGGTATTTTAAAGAACTACTTCCTGGATCAAAAGAATATCGTCGACTCATGGAAAATGCTCAAGAATATAGTAGAAACAGTTCTTCCTTTTCCCGGGCAAGGTATTGTTATTTTCATATAAACAGCTTCCAGTTTGCATACTCTTTCGATTCATTTTGTGCTGTAAATTGTATTCGATTGCTAGTAGTTTCCGTGTTCATCATGTTGGGTGTTTGAATGTTTTGTTTCAGTGAAATGATGAGGGCTCCAGCTAGACGTATTGACGAAATATTTGCTTTGCCCCACTCCTCTGAAGAATTTAAGGGTCTTGATCTTCCCCCTTCAGATAGCGATGCTTGGCTTTACGATGGTGAAGATGAGTTAAAATTAGCCATGTTAGAGAGAGAGAAAGAGTTGGAACTCTACAATTTACAGAAAAAAAAGAGTGAAAAGGCAAAAGAATGTAAGGATGCAGATTGCTCTGCTGAAAGTGCCGTAAATGACTCTGATCTTGGTAATATTGTGAATTCAATGCAATCATTTCTCCAAAAGGTTTCGAGCTATGAGGGTGCAGAGGTCCCTACAAACAGGTGTGTAACTATACATCTTGTTGCAGTATCATCTATAATTCATATCTTTTTCACTGTAAACTGTCATAGCACCATTATTTACTCTATCATCTATAAGTATGTTTTGTGTAATGCACACATGAACACCTGTATCATGCTTTTTAAAATTCAACGAGCTTTTCTATTCGCTGTGGGTCATTCCTTTCCTGCTACTACTAATTACAGTTTGTGATTCTACCACATGTTTCATGTAATTATGGCTCGTATTTACCTATCCAGTTGGCATGTTGGCTGCTAAACACAATGTGCACTAACAAATTACCTTTGTTATCGTTCCTGAAGGAACTCAGACATGGTGAATCTTGATATAGAGCTCTTTATGAAAGACATTGAATCTGTAATGGGTAGATTTGGCGGCCGTGATGATGCTGATCTTGAAGGAGGATCTTCTTCAGATATGGAGTTTGGTAAATATTTTATCAGGATTCTGAATTTTTGGTTATTACTTATACCTGATTTGCTTGTATTTTATTGCTAAAGCTTGAGCAAAAGGTTGAAGTCACTGTTTCTTCTTCATAATTTCATTAGGAATTCAATTTTGAACCTTGTACTCAGTACCCCTATTACACAAATTGTTGATTTTTACGAAATTGTTAAATTTTAGATGAATCAGATGATGGGAGTGATCTTTCAGAAGGTGACGATACAGGGAATACTTTTATGGGCACTTACTCTGATGTCCTAAATGAGGAAATAAAGTCTACTACTATGAAGAAAAGTTTTGTCCGTGCAATTGCACAACCATCTAAAACAAATAATGAGGTTTTTTTTTGCCATCTTCCTGTAGTAGTTCAGATTGTTGATTTCAGTTTTGTGCCACATATATCAGCATGTCAAATTTTGAGTTTTGACCTTTGTTGTGAGATTCTACAGAGCAATTTCCTTTATGGCCAGTTGGCCACTTAAACAACATACTGATGTGCCACCTTGTTTCTATTGCCTTGGGATTGCAGGGATCATCATTGTCAAATGTGGAAAAGGAAGTGGAGGACGAGGAGTTGACACCAGTTGATGTTGATGTAAACTTAGTGAAGAGCCTCCTTGATTCTTTCTCTTCTCAACAAGGTCTTCCTGGACCTGCTTCCAACTTGCTTGGTCTCATGGGTTTACAACTTCCTCAACCTGAAGATGATGCTACTACCAATGCTCCAAGCAAGAAGGATGCTAAATGAAGACTCCACTAAGGTGTTGCCTGAGTTTGGTCGGCTGCCATTTTTGATCCATCAAGTTCTCTGTACCACAACTTTGATTGCAGTCCAAAAGTTCTGACTCTGTTTCGTGTACCCTGGTTGCTGCCAATTGCCTATGGACTTCAGTTTTACTTGTCAGATTGGTCCCATAGCAACAGTATATGTTAACACACACAAGTTGCACAGTTGGTGTGAAATCCATGTTATTAGCATCTCTTACATCCCATAAATCTGTGGCTTCAATAGCCGTGACATGAAATCCCACTTTTCTTACAAGAGATCTTGTCCTGCTATAATACTCCTGTGCTTTACAAATCAACCCCCACATATAGCTGTAACACAGATGAGAAAACTGACATTCATAGACACCCATCAGTTTGGAATACCATTCTGCCATAAGAACTTTCCCCTGAATTGAAAACCCCCTGCAGGTTTCCGATGTGAACAGATGAAAGTGCACGAAGAAGCCATTTCCTGATAGATAAAATGAGCTCTGGCACTTATGGAAACTGAGAATATAAGCGCCAGAACAAATTCAAACTCCACAGTTGAATACAACAATAAGATGCATGTTGAGCATAATACCAGCAAAGACAGTATTTATGAGTCATGACAGAGGACTACAGTTTAATCTAATTTTCAATATCGTTTGTTTGGGTTTGTTTCAGTGCTTGTGTATACACAAGTTTTTTGTTCTTGTTTTGAGTACTCTACCACGTTTGAGTACTTTTCTTTGGCAGTTGAGCAACTTTCTAAGTGGTGATACTGATTTTTAATACATTGACCTTTTTTGTCAAAAAGAGAAAAAAAGTGGTCAGACGATTCAATCTCAGGCTCAGCACAGCACATTTGGTCGGTTTGATCGAGGTTGCCAAATCAACTGCATACATGGGTTTTCTTTCGGACCTATGGGTTTTGGCACTGCTTCAGAATCACTTGGAATTCGATAAGATCACATCATCTTTACAAGAAACAAAACAAGTTGGAAGAAAATACCAAAAACATATACAGATTATTGGGGAACACTATGAGCTTTGATTTTGTTTTACTATGAGACTAGGCTACGTGGTGGGGTTTGGGGCTCTATGAGACCCTAGCTAGGTGAGTACGCATGGTTTTGGATGGCTTCAAGCTAAGCAATGTTCCGAGATTGACTGAGGGAAGGTGTTACTTGTGCCGGTTGATGAGGTCAGACTACTGTTTCAGTGTAAAGAGAAACAACTTTTTCAAATGCTAGTTTCTTATGGCATTATTTAATCTCTTTTATAAAAGATATGCAAGTTTATCTTTGAGATTAGGGCTGTATATCGGGTGGGTCAGATCGGGTTTGGTTTCACCCGCACCCGACCCGCCAGTTGGCGGCTGATTTGATTTTTCATCCATGCCCAATCCGTTGTAGAACGGGTCGGGTCTGAGCCGATTTTTCGGCGGGCCGGGTGCGGGTGACCGACCCGCCACTCCTTCTGTTCCTGTTCCTGTTCCTGTTCCTGTTAACACTCTCCAACAACAATATAGCCATTAAATCAATCTTCCCTGCATCTTATTGAGCTTCAATCAATCTCACAACAACAGTACAGCCCATTCAAAATTGTCTACAGTTGAACACTTGAACCCATTCAAAAGTTCTGTAACTTAGGATTACTTAAAAGAAAACAGTTCAATAACCTGTTTAGTGTTTACAGAATTACAGTTGTCTATAGTAATTAGGGAACCCATTCAAAAGTTTTGTTAATTGTCTACAATTGAAGCCATTGTTGAAAACCAAATACAGAACAATAATTAGGATTACTTAAAAGAAAACAGGTTTAAAGGTGAAAAATTAACATGAAGTAACTCCGAACTATCTATAAAAAGAAAAGCAAGAGTTTCAAGTTTGAAAAAGAAGTTAGGAACTAAACTTATATTTGGCAATTGATTGCAGAAGACGGAAATTAGATTAACATTCCAGCAAGTGATACAAATCCTAGCAATGATAAAGTGTAGAGAACAATAGCTGGTTTTTGCACTGCAAAAGGAATGGTCAGGGAAACAACTCTATCCCAGCCTAAGAACAGATATGGTTTTTGAACAATAGCTTCAAATTATGAATATCACTTGTTATCAGGTTATGAACATCAAATGTTTTCAACCTGCACTTGTTATCAGGCACCAATCTTTTCAACCTACACTTGTTATCAGGTTCTGAACATCAAATGTTGAGCTACGGAAACTCTATGCAAATAGGGGATTCATATAATGAAGATTAGCTGCTTCTTCAAGTGCTTAAGGAGTACATTCTCAACTTTCTAATTCATATTACAAACTAATAGAAAAAAAAATCTATGAGATATTTACTACAAGACATTACATTCATCAGCAAAAGATAATGGCCTATGTAATTAGAGGAGATATCATACCAAGAGACAAGTAAACCCTAAATTACAGAAAAGAAAAAAAAAAACCAAATTTTATGAAAACCTAACCTCTGATCAAGAGTGTTATTTCTTATACATACTAGCTGATCGAAGAAAGAGTGGGAGTTCAGATGAAGAATGGGTGTTACCTGATCGAAGAACAATTCCTCTCGCCTCTCGCGGTCTCGCCTGTGTAAGTGTAACAGATGAAGAACAATTTTGTTCTTCTCTCGAAGAACAAACAGATGAAGTAAGAATCCCTCAGTCACGCGTGCCAAACTCACGTGTAATTCTGGCAGGTTGGGCGGGTGGGTCGGGTGAGAGGAGGTATGTCTAACATACAAACTGAGATGTTTTTATAAAATTTCCAAGTATTTTAAACCAAATATGTCTAACAATTCCAACTGAACTGAAATCATTACTTAAACTAAAACTAAAACTAAAACTACAAATTTTTACTTGCAAACTAAAACTGTCAAACTTTAAATTGCAACTTTGGCCTCATAGTCTGCACCTTTGTCTAGGATGATCTTGCAGGCCAGCTTTGGCCTCATATTCTGCATATTTTGTTTTATATGTGCTTTAGACGAAAAATTTCCTTTCAAGAGGCTCTTCATGTTATAACAAACATGAAGGCCATAATCATTCCTGAAATTAACAAAACAAGATCTTTAAATTGAACAAAACAAAAAAGGAGTGAAATGAAGAGAATGAAGAGAAGATCTCTAAAAACAAGTTCTTTTAAAGCACTTACACATCTTGCTGACAACACAAAGGGGTGTTCAAAACGAATTCTTTTGATTAACTTGCCGACTCTAGTGAGAGCTTTGCAACATGTTGTTTGAATGCTGACAAAATAGACAAGAAACAAGGGTCTTCATGTTATGTTCATTTTTTTGTATCAAAGCTTTTATGGCAGGTGCCTCCGCACACAACTGATGCAACGAGCACCTATACGGTTCTTTAACTATTTTTTTCCCTGTTGTTAAACCATAAGTAAACCATAAGCACCAACAGAGTTGGTTTCCACCATACAACGAAAATGTTGAAACCAATTTCGGTTCCATCAAAATAGCCATTAAGTAAAATAACACCAACAAAGTTGGTTTTAACCATACAGTGAAATGATGAAACCAATTTCGGTTCCATCAAAATAGCCATTAAGTAAAATAACACCAACAGAGTTGGTTTCAACCATACAATAAAAATAATGAAACCAATTCCGGTTCCATCAAAATATCCATTAAGTAAAATAACACCAACAGAGATGGTTTCAACCATACAAAGAAAATGATGAAACCAAAGTGAACATAATTGCCAAAACATAATTGAACCGTGAATAAATAAGGTAAAATAAATGTAATTGAAACCTAATTATGAAACCAGTGATTTCAAAACAGATGAAACCTTAACCTAATTTACGATAAAGACAGATGATAAGAGATAAAACCTAATTATGCAAATTCATTGATGAAACCAAAATTGTGAAACCAAAAATCATTGATGCATGTTAATTTTCAACCATAAATAATTACTGAAGAACAATGAAACTTCGATTTACCCTTTGGAGAATCTTCGACAGTATTCTTAAGCCTTTTGTTGATATTTTCATCTTTTTTTTCTTGTTTCTTCACCAGTTTTGATTTGGTTCAGTGATTTGTTTCGGTTTTAGGTTAGGTTGAAATTGTTATAAAAACTGAAATTAATTGTAAAATTGGTTTCAGATATGAGATTTATGAAGTAAGAAGAATAGATAGTTGAAATTGAAATTGGTTTCAGATATGAGATTTAGATTTTTGAGTGACGAGAAGAGAAGGTTGAAGGGGGGAAAATGCCATTACCAAGTGACAGTCCGTAGGGAAAAAACGCCATTACCAAGTGACAGTCTGTGGGGAAAAATGGTAATGAATGAGAAGAGATAAATGAGAGTGGTTATTTTGTCTCTCTGAAATTACAAAAGGGTAGTTTAGACAGTTAGTTTCAAATGAGTTTTTTGTGAACATTTTGTTTTGTTGGGTTTTTTGTTGTTGGATAGTGACACCTTTGAGGTTATAACCCACGAAGTGTATGGACCGACTAAAGTAAACAAAACCAAAACGACTCACGTAATAAAATAGCCCCCTGCTAGCCTCGGGAAACGGCACGGGACCCACCAATCAAATTTGTAAGAGTCGGTTTTTATAATGTTTGCTTTATTCGGTCCGTGTACAATTATTGTCCAAATATATACAAACTAGATTTATGCTCGTGCTACGCATCGGGTGTTTTTTTCTTTTAACCATATTTTTGATTTAGTGTGGCGTGACCCTCCCCATCACGATGCATTTTTGATTTGGTGTGGCGTGTCTTCGTCCCGCCCCGTTGTGATGCATTTTTAATTTGGTGTGGCATGGCGTCGCTCCTCCCCGTCGTGTTACAATTTTGATTTGGTATAAACGGGCGATATTTTTAATTTGGTGTGATGTGGCTTCGCCCTTTCCGGTCGTAATGCATTTTTGATTTGTGAACGTTTGGCCCATAATGGCCTCGAACCACTTGGATATGTGCGACAGTCAAGCTACCCAATGGCCAGTTCTCTAGCTATTTTAGAGTTTTGCCCTTGTTTTATTTTCCGCTGGGAATAATCTGGAACAGTGCATAATGTATTTCAGTACTTGCATTGCGTGCAATAGCAAGAAATACGATGACTATCAGAGATATGTGGTTTCTATAGTATTGTGGATTATGTTGACTTGGTGTGGCGGGGCTTTACCTTGTCCCGTCGTGATGTATTTTTAATCTGCTGTGATGTGGTGTCGCCTCGTCCTATCGTGATGCAATTTTAATTTGATGTGACGGGACGATATTTTTGATTTACAATTATTATCGGCTTGTAATTAATGAATAATTTAATAATAATATTTTATAATTAAACCTGGTGAATATGCGGTACAGATTGATTAAATTATTCATAACACATTGTGAATATACACAGGACCATGGCTAGCTAGCACTAAGTTTTGGTCGTAAGAATTGGCAGTTCAGGCATTTCTACAAAGAGTGCAATTTGTTGTTGATTCAGAGATAAACTCCCTGTTGATTTCTAATGCAATTATATCTCCTTCCCTGCAAATGTATGCAACAATCAAAGAAAACCCACAAACCATTCATTCATCATTTAATCATATAACCATTCTCAGGCCAAAAATCACCTCAAATTCTTTCTCTTCTTTGCTAGTTTCTCACTGCCGTACAACCAGCCCCATCGATTGAACAACATCAACTCCTCTTCCCTGTTCTTCTATCTGTTTCAACTACCATTCTTAACTACGATAGACATATCTTCGATTATTCTCTGAATCTTTGTTGCATCAATTTCATTCACCCTCTCTCTCTGTTCAAAACCAACTCCACTCCCTTTTGCTCGTTTGTAACTTCAATTCAAGTGAAACCCACCTTCTGATCCTGTAAAAACTCTCAATTGCTTCATTAATCTCTCATCTCTCATCCATAAAGTCAATGGCAGTAGTAGTTATTCCTTGGTTGTTTCTCGGCTGAGCAATCTGTTCCACGCCTGCCATGAAACTCTCACTTATCTATTTCTCAAAACTTTTTCTTTTTTTTCCCTGAATTTTTTTTTGCCTTTTTTTCTCTCCTTTTCTTTTAGTTTTTACAGGTTAGGTGGATGATTGCTACCGTTTCAGTATTGTGTTTGAACAATATTAAATAGTATGAATAGATGCGTATAGTTCACATTTACTTAAATAGGGAATTTTGGTCACCGTTCAACATAGGGATACGATTAAATTAGTCCTTTAAAGGAATAGATGAACAACTCAACTTTGACTTTGGTTTGCCTTCCCGGGACCATGTGATCCAATTATCTTTCTCCTTTTTCTCTTAAATTGGAAAGTCGAGAGAATGTGCATTGCACCGTGGCTGGTGCACACGTCAAATGGTAGGAAAGGGTCTTGAAACAAACATTGCGTTCCTAATTTATTAGCAACAGTATTTGGGTTACAATTTTGTAACGATTATGTCACTAATGTCACGGACATATAATTTCACCACAGATTTACAAACACTTATAAGCGTTGCCATTTTGAAAAGTGTTTACTGTGCGCCCACGGAAATGACAGTTTCAATATTACCCATTCAAGCAGTAACTAAAACTGTTACCGTTTTTATTCCGGTTGTTGCCATTAAAATTGGGGGAGATGGTGAAAGTTGAAGTTGAAAGCATTAAACATTTCCTAATTGCGCTTTAACGATGAATTTCATATATAAAGTGGCCTTCAATTTATGATTTAAGATCATGATATGGCACGCATGTTATGCTCACATGGATTGCTTTAGCATCTGATCTTCAACAACCATCGATAGACACTAGTATATATAGTGTACATATCATAAGTGAGATGTAATTAATGTGCTTTTCTTTTCTTTTTGAAAATAAATAAAAGTCCATTAATGAAGGAAGAAAGTTTTCTTTTTTTGAGAATTAAAATAGTACACCCTATGTTTAATATCTTTGGTGAATACACTCCTAAGGTATATGTTGCGTATTATTTAAATTTTAACGTATAATTTTTATTTAATTTCTTCACCATCAGATGCAAGTGCAGAGCCGATTTTGAGTCTTGAACGGTCATGTGTAAATTTAACTGTAAGGCCTTTTATATTGTTGGAAGAACAAGAAAAGTCTCCCTAAAAATATTATATTAATAATTTTTTTTGACTAATATAAACAAAATTGTGATGAGGAAAACTCAAAGAAAATGTAGATAATGGTTATTCTACAATTGTAACACGATTTGTTATATTGCATCGAATTTTATGTCGATTTCCACGTACAATAATAATAAATTTTTACGATTCAAATGTATATATATCTAAGCTTATAAAGCAGGAGTGTTTTCTGTTTCATCCACCGACCAGGATATACTCCTACCTTTATAAATAGCGGTTGTGATCTTCCCCACCCTCCCAGTTTTGGACAAATCAAAACGATTTCACGGTTGACAGCGTTTCTTTATATGGCCCACTTGAACCAGATCCTTCTCCTTCGTTATTATCTCACTAATGTGCATTCAAAGGCTCTCTTCTTCGCTTCTTCTCTCACCCTCCCCATCTCAGAAAAAGAAAACCGAAAGCTCTCATCCTTCTTCCTATTCTCATCTTCCGTTATAAAACAATTATTGCCACCAAAAATTATTGGGGGTTGAAAAAGCATATTCAATCTATCATTCGTCATGCGGGTAAACTTTCCATCTCTCAGAAAAATCTCTAGGATTTTCTTTTTGCATTTTAAAACCCTAGCTTTAGCCTCTTCCTTTCATCACCCAATGTTTTCATGATACTCATTAACTTTGATCAAAATCTATTCGATTGAAAACCCATGTTCATATGCTATTATTGACCTAAATTTATTCAAAAAATATTGTAACCAATTTTTTTTTTTTTTTTTTTTTTTTTTTTTGAGATTTGGAGAAGGTAGTAAAATGTGAGCTTGCGGATATCCCATTAGGAGAGCTTCATCAAGTACGCTCTAATGGGTTTCATGCTGTGCATCAAAAGAACAAAGAAGAGACGAAAGTTAAACGAAAAAACAAGAATAGGTAGTTCTTTCATGATGTATATTTAGGATCATGACACTACACCAAATTCAGTAATTTGTAACACTGAATTATCATAATCATAGATGTAACGAAATATGTCATACAAATTAATATGACAATACACTAAAGTGTTACATTAATTCAACTTTCTATAATTATGTCATATTTTTAATTGAGACTTTCGAATAGATCCGAAAAATATTATTCTGAATTATATTTAATTTAATGTTTATTTTTTTATTTTTGAATATTAGTAAAGAGAGAAAACCGAAATCCTCTCGCGTTTCTTCACTTTCTTTTCTTTTCTTTTCTTCATAAGCTTAATTGTACATGTAGAAAAAAATAAAAAAACCTCCTTCTCCTCCAACTCCAAGGTTTCTCTATCTCCATGTAAGTCTTATCTATCTCCCTCACTCTGTGTATGGTAACGTATTGATTTTGAGATGGGATCAGTTCATTTGGTTTCTTTTGGAAAAAAATTTAGAAGATTTAGTCTGGGGATTTAATTTTTCTAGGGTTTCTGATATGGGTAAAATTAATTTCGTGTTGATACTAGTTTGCGGTTTCATGTATCACTAGCGTTCTTGATAAGAGCAGCAACAGCTACATCCTCAGGTGCGACACTTTATCTTAATCACAAGGACCGTATGGTTGCTCATGAATCTATTGCGGAACAGGTTAGGGCTTAACTTGCATATGGTGTTTTTTTTTCATATATGATTTCCTGAGGCTTATTTAACTCATGTCCACGGTTCAGTTGGCGCACATCACTATCATCCATCATCTCTCATCAATTATTCTCACCCTTTTCCTACTTTCATTTTTATTTTGTTCCTGGTGTTTAAAAACCAGGGTAATAATCAGGTGTACCTATTTCAGTTTATTGTGATTAATATTATAAGTCGTCATTCATCTTTCCTAGAAGTAAAATTGGATCTAGAATAGGAATTTAAAATGTTATTATATGTTCATTTTTGATTCTTGGGTGAGGGTGATGGGTATTTAATGGAGCAGTCAGTAGAGTTAATCCATGGTGGCCAATTCTGTTCCAGTTAATGCTCAGTTAGAAGAAGTTAAGGTTAGGCATCGGATTATTATTATTATCAATTCATCTGCTGTGGAATAATTAAACCTTATTTGATTTTCCTTGGTAATCGATTTGGAGGAATGTTGGAGATTCACTCTTCAACCAGTAAATTAAATTTAATTAGTTTGGAGAAGCTTTAGAAGACAATGGGAGCGATTAAGGACGACTTGAGGATGTTAGATTATTGTTTTTTAATTTGGCTACTAACAAATTAACTAACAGTTTGATGGATTCTTCATTATCTGAATACCATTTAAGTACTGAATACTACTTTATTTAACTTACTAATAGCAAGGGATTCTTGGATTTTAATTTGGCTTATACTTGGATTGAATTTGGCTGATTGCCGAGGAACCCATTGTTGCTCGTTGTTGTTCGTTGTTCCTGTCGGCAAAGGGTCAAGAAGTTGTATATACATCCCTCAAAGATGATTCGGTTGCTTTAAACATTGTTGTTGCAAGGAAGTAGATGTACTTTAAGAACAACATTTTTCGTGTTCTTCCGAGTGTTCATTCGGGAATCCATAAAATGCTCGGCATTGTTTCAGTACTGTGGAGTATGTTAAGCACTTTCCTTTTATTGCATATGCATTTTGAAGGAGTGTTACTATTTTAATTTGACATATGATGCTGATATGAAAGATGAAATGCTTGATTTACAGGGTGCTGGTATTTAAATTGACAGAAGAGATATTCCTCCCTTGGCTGAGTAAAAACTATGCTGCATCACAACTTTTTTTAAGTGACAACGAATGGATCTTTTTGGCTATGCTCTGGCTCAAGTTGGTGTGCTGGATATGCCCACTTTTGCATAATTATCATAGGTTTGCTTATATTCTTTTGCTAATCCTTGCTCCCTGTATACTTTAAAACTCCATATATTGATATATTAATGTATTTCTAGACCTGCATGGACTTTAAAATATGACTATTCAGACTAAGAGATAGAGTTCCAATGGATTATCAAGTAAAACTAATCTTAAATGTCGGTATACAATTAGATTGTTATAACACTGAGTGGAGTATGAAATTAGATATGATTTTAAATTGAATGTAACCTTCATCTAGCTAAAGGAAAACTTAAAGATTAGATTTTGTCGAATTGTCAGTTGAACATCAACTTTCATGGTCGATACTAGAAAAATACCTTTTTTATCTGCATTACTGACACTTTTGATTCTCGGTGAATATTATTCACATGTCATTTATTCCATCTCTACTATGTTGTAGCTTTTACAGAGTGGTCAATAGTTACATACTGTGTTGAAGCTGATACCATTAACTTATTATCGTTTTATTTTTCCTTGATTTTGTTTTTATGCTTAATCTTGGAAGAAAGTTACATATTGTCGATACTTAAATTTCATATTAACATTCTCACATTTAATCTTACAGTTTAGTCACTTTTGGTATTCTTGCATTTTGTGTCGAGGACGTACAACGGTATGTTGGATTATTTCAGTTGAGCTACCCATTTGAGTGAAATTTTTGTTGTGGAGCTGCCAACTCAAATGATGATGCGGCTCAAATTGTAGAAAGTTGAGACAAGAATGTAGTAAGAAGGTATAGACGGGTGAATTACTATAAACAACAAAGTAGGATAATATCTTTTTGAATGATTTTCTCAAATTACTACAATGGGGCTATAACTTAATTGCTGAATATTAGTTCTACCAAGTATGACTGCTTCCTTTATACGAAGTGTGTATTATTTGTCGATGTAATATATTACTTCAATAATATATTTTTTATTATTATTTGCATGTTTCAATTGTGGATTTGGGACTTGAATTTTCTTGTAAAAAATATGTGATAATGTGACAACAGTAAAATAGCAGTCGCAAGAATCCCAATGGGGAGATAATAATTATATATTTTTTATTTATTAATAAATCTGTCACAATAATAAATATGACATATTTGTTAGAGATATAAGTGTGACTTTAATTGATTTCACTTTTATTTGTGTGACCACTAGTGTGTAACAAAAGAAAAACACCAATATGTTAACACATATAAGTGGAACATTAAATAAGAATATACACATATTTATGTAACATAAAGTCTGTTTTGGTGTAGTGTGAAAGAACTAAAAGATATAAAAATCTCTTGATCTTTTGTAGATTGGGGATCTCTCCGTTACTATGTAGTTTCATTGAAAGGTTGAATTTGGTAGTTTATGTGAGAGTTGAATTATAAACAGATTCAAGAATGGGAGGTATAGTTTCTGTGTATCATCTATGTAATTCCATTGTTTCTATTTTCAACTATTTGCATTTTGGTTTATTCATATCATGGTACAATTTGCCTCTAAAAAGTTGTTTCATTGTGGTTTATTTCTTATTAGATCTCTATGATAGTTGAATAACAGTAGGGCAACCAATGATTTTTGATTAGTGCAGAGGGTTTCAAGTTGTGATTAATATAGACGTGGATATGGTTTCTCAAATCATATAAAACATACTTTCTTCTTCAGGTTTTACTCAATTTTTGGTAAGTGCTCTAAGTGGATTGTTGTTTATACAAAATTAAAGATAATTTAAAATTGCTTGATAAATCTGGAATCATCATTTTCTATTGGGATGTTTCCATTTAGTTATGATTTAACAGGTTGTATAACTGCAATAGCATTGGCTAAATGGTTAGTGAACATCTTTGTGTTTATTTCTTTGAGGGAATTATGTGTCTTTACAGGTTTCCCATATTTTATATATAGTTTTGATCTAAAATATTTGTTAGTTTACTTTTGTAATCTACCACACACAAAAAAAAGGGACAAAATAGAATGTGGTTTGTATTTTATTTTTCTCCGTATGTGGCGCGTAGTAAGAATACACGCGATGGTAAAAAAAAGAGTCATAAATGAAAGATGCAAGTCTTAAGTTTGGGTAAAGAAAGTTAGAGCGTAGAAAAGATTCATAATAATCTATTGTAATTTCTTTTTGTTGATTATGTTTTGGGTTTTTTGGGCTCAGTTTGTACTTAATAGCACTTCAATATTTTGGAAATTCATTTTCTTCTTACTGCCTAAATTCCATACCAGCTAATGAATATAAACGGTATGATTTGATTATGCAACTTCTTCTGTCAACGAATACGTCCATTCAGCTTAGATAAGTCGCATTTGAGTTTGGAATGATCTTGAAGGGTGAATCAAGGACAGTTCAACACAATGTAGGAATGGCTAGCGAGAAAGCATAATCCAAGTGTTTCTTCATGTAGGCATCCATTGGACTACGAATACATATATATATTTTAGACACGATCCAACTACACTTCGCCATTAGAGCAACAATATATATATAATTATTCGCATTCCACAAATCTGCATCGTCCGGCCATATATTGCATCATAAGCTTTTCCTACCAAATCTCCCAAGGTCATCTGTAAACAACCAATTTTGAGTACACAACAAAATATGTAACTAATGTGATATCTTTTCTTGCTTTGCAGATTATAGTTATGGCGCAAAAAATCATCAGCTGCACGTCACACAAATATATCTTATATTATCTCATTCGGATCGCAGTAGAACAAGTTTCACTGCCAGGTAAGTCTCTGATTTCACAATAGTTACATATCATAAATCTATTTCATATTCACCCCCCTACCCAAACTCAGCTGCACAAATCTTTACAATGGAGATTAGCTCACATGATCATGTGCCTACAATTTTTTATCATTAACTTTGGGTATTAATAAGAAAAAAAAGGTCGTTGTTTCACTGATTCATTTTGAAAAAAAGCTTGCTATGAAAAATGTTGTTTGGGTGGACACTAATGAAAGCAACATTAGTGTAAATGGCTAAGTAACTGACCTATTTTTGGCAACAATAAAGAAAAAAAATTAAATACTTTTACATGATGGATTTGTCGCATTATTTCTTTGTTAGTTATTTTTATATGCATACAATGGCCATTTACGTGATGAACCTTGATCACGGGTGTTATGATTGCATAGGTTGACTTTATTGATTAACCTTCTTGGATAAGTTCCATGAATTTTTCAATTTCGAATTATACTTTTTATTTTTAGTGTCTAACTTTTCTAATTTCTAGCGTTACATGGTTATCTGGAGCTTCTGTTGATTCCAAAGTATTTGTTGAATCCTTTTGATTTTTGTAGGCACGGTCTACTGCGCGTATTGCGAGAGCGGACCCAATTATGAGCAGAAAGTAATGATCTTACTATTTGGCGAGATTTGGTGAGTCCATGCTCATGTAGGTGCTTCTAAGGGGTTCCCAGATTCATGCCCACTCTTCCTAACATCTCCCAACTAAAACTTACAAGACTTTCTATCATAAAGGCCAATTTGAGGAAGGTGAGTCCCATCTCCAACAGAGAGGAGCTTTGCTCCTCTCCAAAACCATCAGTTGGAGCACCTTGCTGCCGAGTCTCCAAAACCATCTCTTCCACCTGCATACATCGCTTCACGACCACCACTTCACCACCTGCAGTTCGATTCACTGCACCACCAGTCAGTCCACAACATCAACCCCTCTCGCCACCCTGCATCACCACGTGTTCGCAGCTGCAATTCAGTTCCACCTTCCATTCACAGCATCGACTTGAGGAGTCTGTTCTGACCTGTGCAGTTAATGGCTATAAGATGTTTATGAGTTCATATTCTATTTGTTTTGAAAGATTGGCAGTAGTACTATCCTATGACGTGCTTGCTGAGTTTGAGAAATGCAGTTCATTTGTTTCTATTATTGTGATATTATCCAAAAAAATGTGCCACAATGTTCATTTTTAATTTGTTGTCTTGAATGTTTTTTTTTTAATGTTAAGATTCCTAATGTACCATTTGTAGAAGAGGAAGGGAAATAAACCCATATCTGATTTTTATCATTTAAACAAATATTTTTTAGGTTTGAATGCTCAACATAAAGTCTTTACTCACCGAATACGCAACTAAGGCATTCATGTTTAAAATAGTTTCATATATAGAATGCGTGTGGGCATTTTCATTTTGACCTGAATGTTATCATGTTCTTGATTTCTCACTCTATAAATAACATCTCTAACTTAACCAATCCTTACTCATTCAGAACTTTCAGAATCGCATTTCTTCTCATATAAACTTTGCTTAATTAAGCTCCAGTTAAGAAAGGATTCTTTCTTGATGGCAGAAGTTACCGAGAAAAGAGGAATCACCGCGCCAATGGAAACGAATCTTGAGCATATGGCATAGCCATAACGGGAACTGGAAAATCAAAATGTTTCTTGATAGGTATGATCCTTAGGGTATTATTGTTTGCATTAACGCTTCCGTATCCTCATGATTTGTCTTACAATCCATATGGCATGACCGTTATACAAGTGCCAGCGAGCATAAAAGATAGCAAAACCAAGAGCTTAAGCCACCAAAAAGGTTGCTGTTTATTGCTGAGTTTAGTCATTCCTTTGTTTCTTTTAAGGCCTTAGTATCATAACTGGCAAGTGGATTAACTGATACAAGTCTTTCTGTTTGCCCATTGAAATGAGATGTTTTCAGGCATTTGAAAATTGAGTTTATCTAATTGCAGAAAATTAGGCTGTACAAGACGGAAGTAATGATCCTTTCTCTGTTCTTTTGTCCTCCAAAAGTGTAAAATTGTTCGCAGCTCATTGGAGCATGACATATAGAGAATGGAAGCCGTTATAATTAATCATCAGGTAAAGAAGTTTGGTTTTCTTATATTTGATTTTATACTTGGTGGAAATGCTTGCTAGAAGTCTTTGCTTGAATCAGATATTTAGCTTGAACCGAAACAGTAGTATGTAAGTTGAACTTTGCTTGAACTTTCCAATTGGGCAGGACCGGTCAACTTTGGGTCGCTCCTTGATGAAGTGGATAGGTGATCTTGCAGTTGGAGGTAACTTCTGTTGGGCGGAGTTCAAAGGTGTCTGTCTGTACGTGTTGGTTTGAACAACAAGCTCAGTGGGAAAACCACAGTTATCAGTCACGATTACTCAGTACCGAATAGAGTAATCTGAAATGGAGAAAATTTCAACCGCATCAAAGCCTATTGATTAAAATGCAAATATTTTCTTGCAATACTGTTTATTTTTATTTTATGTAGCTCCATTTCCTTTCTGTTGTTTCTCTTTTCGGCGATATTATCCATGCTTCTTTCACCATCTAGCCATCGAATAATATCAGCTATTGAGAGTGACAGCTATTAAGACATGACACAAGTCTGTATTTGATGTTAAGTGTTCGATAGGTAGGTAACCTGTTATGATGGAGTCATTGGATATACTCTGCATGTCTGTGTTTGGGTTTACTTCTCTCCTTGCTTGATTGAATTTCGGGTAGACGTAATATGTGATCTACTCAGCTCTCCCTCAGTAACAAAATAATCAAGTGACTACTGTAGACAGACATTAGAAGAAAGTTTGTAACTCACGGTTCGATGTAAATTCAGATTAAATAATCATTTAACTTGACCTTGATATCTGAAGTGTATTTTTCCTATTGGAATTTATTCATCGTGCTAACCCTAAATTTTGTTGTATTGCATATTTACATCTAGGAACAGAGAATCTATGATTCAAACTTCCGATGATTACATTTGTTGTATTGCGTATTTACATTTAGGAGCAGACAATCTTTGGTTCAGATATTTAATTGTAAACGGTTATTTTTTTCATAATCTACATATATAGGCACCATGGGCTAATGCATAAGGGAATATAATTGAGCATGAGAAAATGGTCCAGATTAATAAGGATAATATCCTGATCAATGTTTAAAAGAACCTCAGCTAATTACCCGTTCTTTACATATAATTTTTATATATGAGAACCCTTTAAATATATATCGTTTACAATAACAATTATAAACTGATATTTCACAATGTAAAAAAACCTAGTAAATAACCCTATAAAGTAACCTGTGTCGACCAGGTACGGATGATACCCTAATATATATATAAACGAGTAATAAATGGTTTTTAAATTAGATTTTAGTATGACACTTCAGAGGCCATGGGTTTCAATTTTCAACCCTTCCGGCTTAAACTCTCTAATTGTGATGAATCATCTCTCGTAATATATTGAATCATTAATAGAGATTTTTTTATAGATAAAAATAAAAACCAAAATTTTTCTAACTTGAATATGTTAATTATATACGAAATAGTTTACGTATCCATATCAGCTTAATGTAAACAACTTACTGCTTTAGCATGTGGTCGACCATCACAGAGGTGAATAGTTTCAGTCCTACCAGTTTCCTGATTCTTTTTCTCTTTTCAGCCAAACAACTGATAAGGCAAATGATGAGTTTGGGCTAAATTCATACGAGTTATAGGAGAAGGGGTATTCGATTTCTTAAAAAACGGCCCTGGTCAAAGTTGGGTTCTGTACGGTCGCATATACCGCATTGGCTCAGGCCCGGCTCTGTGCAAGTGAATATGTGATGAAGATTAGAACCATATTTAAGATGAGATTTTGGAAAAAATGAAATCATTATCAACCAATCATCCATTTACATTTTATGATGTAGAAATACAATATAAAATTAAGTGAATAATTTTATGCCAAGTTGTCCGTTCCAATAACATTATATTAAATTTCAGAGATTAAGTTAGATGTTTTCATGTGTTATGAAAGTTTTTTTTTTCTGCTATGTAAAAGTCTAGGTATCTAGGTAAAAAAGAATTAAAAACAAATTCACCCACCTCGGGACAAGTGGGATTTGAACCTCAAACCTTTTGGTATAACCATCAAGCGTCAAGAAAATATTTGTGAAATTTCACGCTTTAATAAAGCAATAGTTAAATTCACTAAAACTTAAAGTATATCCATGAGGGAGTATTCTTATAAAGGAAAAAATATTGAGGGGTATTTATTTAGATAATTCTCTATTTTTTCTTTTTTTTTATACCTAAAAAAAGTGAGGAGAGTTGTAGGGTCTTGGGCCCATGTGTGTTGTAATAAGTAACTTCATCTCTAATGAATAAGAGTTCTCATTCTCATGTTATATTATATTATAGTATTACTACGCGTCATCAAAACGACTTTATCAACCCGTGCTAACAAAACACTATCGTTCGAGATTGGTGATGAATTACTTCTTGAATACATTAATGTGTTTCTGATTATATTGGTTTTATTTTATGGTTGCGTTATCAGAAAATATACTTTTATCATAAAACCTTTTATCGTAAGTTTATCGTCTACCATCAAAGGTTATAGATGATGTCTAAGGCATAAGTTATGCGTACCAACCTACCGTTAAATTTCTTTGGGATATGTAATATTGCACGCATATATTAACTTGTTCATGTTAGAAACCACTATTGGTCAACTAATTCTGCGTACCAGTTGGTAACTGGATATAAGCTTTCCATTTGTATTCTAACATACTTTTGGTTGTGCTATATATGTGACATTACGACCCCACACCGTACTATATCTAAACGAATAAGTGGTTATGTTGGATATGGATTCCCAACAACTATCCGTATTTTGAAGCCTTTGGCAGGCAATCTATTAACCGTTATATTTACGGATCTTCACTTTGATGAGATGGTCTTCTTGTCTCTAAAGGGAGATAAGAAAAAAATATTTTCTAGGGGAGCAACATGAATTATCATGGTGTGTTCCCACTCTGTCTCATATAGATTTTTGTGCTCCAAAAATGTAAATGTAAAGTGAAAAAAGAATAATCGATTTTCAGAATGTGCACTGATATCGCTAAACTGACAAGATCACACATACCAGCTGCGAAGGTGCCTACAAGTTCATTAAGGGACATACACCATAGACTATGGTGTTGCAACAATACTTTGTAAAAGTTTAGTTGAGGTCGTGGCTCCATAAATGAAGATGGAGAGACAACCGTGTTCGATCAATGCTCACCTAGAAAGAAGCAGGTGAACAAGGAACAACTTAATTCATATCATTAATTAATTAATGAATCATTCTATTAGATTGTCTCGGATTGTGTCCATGAATCAAATAGGAGGGCGTTTCGAAGTTTAATGATTCCAGATAACAGTGAAATCCCAATAGATCATGAGAACACGCACGAGTCGATGGAAAAATCATACGAGCATATTGATGATTATTATCTCATATACAGTTGCTCGAGAAATTAAAGTACGATGAGATCGAACCACGCTCCTTGTTGCTTAATGTCAACAAGAGCATATTTTTCCTATACGATCCAGGTAGAACTCGATTCTTTGACAAATATACATATATTTGGTATGGTAGTGCTAACCCACCAAGTGTAAAGCCTGTGGGACATATATGATTATTTGTTACAAAGTGTGGTGAGAAGAAGGAAGTCTTAAAGTATAAAGACTCGCATTGTGGCGCGAGGTTTCTCACAAAGCCCTCTCTTGTAATGAATGTTATATTTTTCTGCTACTAATTAGTTAGTTTGGTAGTTTCAAAAGAACTTGAAATGCTGCATATACATATGGTTGTTACATATCTCTTTAATGATTAAGGGATAAAGATATTTACAAAAGTTTTTGATAGCCTTTTGTTGTCCAAATCAAATGACTCTAAACAAAATTAGATTGGAATGCTCACTTATGGATTGAAAAATCAGATTTGGTATACCATTCTAAGTAATTATTTGATTGGGAAGGGTGATGTGTTTTGCAGTTGTGGTAAATAATGGTTCGTTCAAGACTTGTGAAGATTTGTTTTTAAATCTAATTTCTAAGACTAAAAATAGGAAAACTCAAATAAAATTTATAACAAGATTGAGAGTAAATTGAGGCCAAGATTCCACTATTTTTAAAATTTTAAAGTGATTCAATTCCATAATTATAATTAAGCAATTCTTACGTTTAATTCGATTCTAAAATATTGCAACAAGTAGATTTTTAAAACAACAATTGTATAAAAAAAGCATGGAACATCTAAAACCTAGGCCAAAGCATGCACCATCTAACGAAATCACAATTGTTTAACAAAAATCATTAAATCAATTTTTAACCAAGACAATTAATCATAGATGAATTGCATAAAATTAATTAAATAAATATTACCACATAATCTTTGGAAAATTAGCTTCCTCCATCGCCTCAAAGATGGGGTTTAGCTCCTCATATTAATCACTTGCACAAAATTATGGTTCATTGCTCCAAAAAATGTTTACAAATGATAAAAATGGAGTAAAACAAAGAAAACAGTGAGTTTGCAACGTTTATAGACATTACAGACTAACTGTTACAGAAGGAATGAAAATAAATGTTGCAGTTACAACAATATTCGTTGCAAACCGATGAAGAAAATTTGGCCTATTGGTTGAAGATTCTGTTGCCTATTCCTTGTTCTTCATGCAGCAGCAGCAACAACAATTTTTCTGAGTTAATTTTTGATCGCTCTTTTCACCTCCTGATCTCTCCCCAATGCTCTCTGCCCTTTCTACAACTCCCACAACTCTTATTTATACACCACATACCTCCTATTCTTCAAAGATTCTTCATTGAAAGAGAATAATACTCGGGTATTTTTTTCTCTTCAATTTTCGTGATATGATGTGATATTCTGTCTTGATTTTGATTCCATCATCTGCTAGAGAATAGATACTGAGACAATAATCCCGAGAGAATAATTCTTTCATTCAAATCAATCCCGAGAGTTTTAAACCCGAGAGAGAGAAAAAAAAATATTCTTCCCTGAAATCTTTCCCGAAATTATTTATATTGATTCTTGATTGATTTCACGTATCTGTATAGTCACTCTTGATATGGACATAATATTCTCTGATTTTAATCCCAGAAAACACGTGAAAATCTCATCCAAAATCAATACAGAATATCACTGTATTTGAAATGAGTTTTCCCGCCAAAATGATTTTTGAACCGTGAAGAAGAAGGGGTGCTCATATCCAATGTTCGGGTGCCTTTATCAATTCTGGGTGCCTTTAGTAGTTTTTCGAACCAATTTTTCCAACAATATTTATTTCCAAAAATACCTATAAATACATAAAAACACAATATTAGTACAAAATGAGTTCCAACACTATAAAAAAAGTTGAGAGAAAATTAGACACATAAATATGTCTATCAAATACCCCCAAAATTATTATTTGCTAGTCCTCGAGCACAAATCTAATCTAAAAAATCCTAACTCACTTTCGCAGGCATCGCGATTGCTCTTAGCGTGTGCAATAAGCCTTTAAACCCATAGGTGTCCTTATCGGACGAGTTGTAGTCTCGTGAGGGTTTACAAGAGGTGTACCCACAAAACCTTTACTCCAAACTCTAGCTACTTGTGAACGATTGAGGATAGACACTAAACAAACTATTTAGTTGACATACTAAATTCTTTGCCTATAAGAATCATTACCCTATATGAGTCCAATTGTTGTACACGAGTTTTCACTCAGCGTACTAAAATTCATACAAGAATTCAAAACTCTACTTAAATAGTTATTCAACCACGATACTCAGAATCTATCAAAGTATAATCACATGGAAAGATTTAGAAGATGGATATAGACAAAATGAAGTTTGCGCGTGTTGACTAACGTGAACGGTGTTTCCCATATCTGTCTGAAGGTCATTGCCAGGATAAATGGATTGAGATATGCTCTTACTAGTCTTATTCCTTAAACTAATATCGACTCAGCTGGTATATACAAGGGTCATAGCGGTCGATTTAGTGAAAATATTTTCAATATACTGACAACATGATTGGATCAAATGAATCCAAGCGCATGCTCCTTATCAGCATCGTACATGATAGTTCTCATGGATCCTGCATTCCACGCTTGCTTAGGCGACGGAGACAGGGAGAACACACATATATTGCTATTAAAGTGTCAATATTTTTTTTGATTAATGGTCAAGATAATACAATAATGGGGCTTAATCTCAAACACTTCATCCTGGCGGTGATAACAATTTGATACTGGTGCCCCATCAAATCACTTAGAGAAACACAAAAATTGTAAAAATAAAAACAGAAGGTGATATGGTCAAGATAGATTCCGAGATATGGTGACAACTATCATGTTATTTCTAACACCTGAGCTAGGCATCCTTTTATGAATAGACCATTTAGCTGGGCACACCAATTCCTATAGAAAAAGATTTAAGTTTCCATCTACCTAGAATGGTTAGTGTCACCCTGAATTATTCAATAGTTTCTAAAGTTTGGAGTTTTATTATTTCAACTAAAAGTTTCTCCCTTACCCCCAAACTTAAACCTAATATTGTCCTCAATGTTTCAAATTAAAATGCAATACCAAAAATATAGGTAACTAGAGGAATAAAAAGGTAAGTCAGAAAGATAGTACCTGGGTCTTTGTAACAATCCTTCTTTGGAGAATAAGATAGAAAAATAAAAACAAAAACCTACAAAAACTTACTAATGTACAACAGCATCCTTGATGGTCAATCAAGGTAAGAAGGGTCCTCCAGAGGGACCTCCTCAATATCACCTGCAGGAAAAGGCTCTAAAAAGGGTTTCAATCTCTCACCATTAACATTTGAAGAACTACTACCATCCAGTGTCTCAATCTCAATAGCACCATGAGGATAAACAGTGCGGACTATAAAAGGACCCGTCCACCGAGAGCGTAACTTCCCGGGGAATAGATGCAAATGGGTATCATACAGAAGAACTTTTTGAAGTGGAGAAAATGACTTTCTTAAAACATTTCTATCATGCACAAGTTTCATTTTGTTCTTATACTCCTTCGCACTATCGTATGCATCTCTACGAATCTCGTCCAACTCATTGAGCTGGAGCTTCCTGTGAGTTCCTGCCTTGTCAAGAGAAAAATTAAGTTGCTTTACAGCCCAATATGATCTATGCTTTATCTCAACGGGTAGGTGACATGCCTTGCCAAAAAATAGACGATAAGTTGACATTCTAATGGGGGTCTTAAACGCAGTACGGTAAGCCCATAAGGCATCAGTAAGCCTCAATGACTAGTCTTTCCGATTAGGATTAACTGTTTTCTCTAAAATACATTTTATCTCCTTATTGAAAACCTCTACTTGACCACTAGTCTGTGGGTGATATGGGGTAGCTTTTTTATGGGTAATACCATATTTCTTCATCAAAAACATAAATGGTCGATTACAAAAGTGCGACCCTCCATCACTAATTATAGCCCGCGGTGTACCAAAACGTGCAAATATGTTATCATTTAAAAACTGGACCACAACCTTGTGGTCATTTGTTCTATATGAAACCGCCTCAACCCACTTAGACACATAGTCTACAGCGACAAGGATGTAAAAATAACCAAAATAATTAGGAAAAGGACCCATAAAACCAATGCTCCGCACATCAAAGACCTCAATAACTAGAATAGGGTTCAAAGGCATCATATTTCTACGGGATTTGATTCCTAACTTTTGGCAACGCTCATAAGTAACACAGTAACATTGGGTGTCTTTAAACAACGAATGCCAGTAGAATCCACAATGCAATATCTTAGCGCGGTTTTCCTAGTACTAAAATGACCCCCACAAGCATGATCATGAAAAAAGGAAATAATACTGGAATGGTCATTCTCAGGTATACATCTCCTAATAATCTTGTCTGGACAATACTTAAATAGATAAGGATCATCCCAAAAGAAATGCTTAACCTCGGCTAAAAACCTAGAACGATCTTGTTTACCCCAATGTTAGGGCATTCGACCAGTAACAAGATAGTTCACTATATTCTCATACCAAGGTAATTTGGAAACAAGGAAAAGTTGTTCATCATGAAAACTATCCCTCACAGGAGGGGAATCATAAGGGAAATCAAAAACAAGCCTAGACAAGTGGTCCGCTACTACGTTTTCTGCACCCTTTTTGTCTCTAATTTCTAGAGAAAATTCTTGTAACAAAAGGATCCACCTAATCAATCTAGGTTTAGTATCCTTCTTGGACAGAAGATACTTCAAAGCAGCATGATCAGTAAAACTATGACCTTAGAACCTAAGAGATAGGATCTAAACTTGTCTAAGGCAAAAACAATGGCTAACAATTCCTTTTCTGCGGTGGTGTAGTTCATTTGGGCTTCATTCAGAGTTTTGCTAGCATAGTAAATCACATGAAGTAATTTGTTTTCTTGTTGACCTAGTACAACACCAGTAGCATAATCTGAAGCAACACACATGATTTCAAAGGGTAGGTTCCAGTTAGGTGCCTGGACTATGGGGGTGGTAGTGAGTAAAGTATTAAGCTTCTCAAAAGCCCTTAAACAAGCATCATCAAAGACAAACTTAATATCTTTTGCAAGCAAATTGAAAGAGGTCTAGAAATCAAGCTAAAATCCTTAATGAATCGACGATAAAAACCTGCATGCCCTAAGAATGACCTAATATCTCTTACGGTTTTGGGAACCTGTAAATTCTTAATAAGGTCAACTTTGGCTTTGTCTACCTCTATACCCTTAGAAGATACGATATGCCCTAAAACAATTCCTGATCGAACCATAAAATGAAATTTCTCCCAATTAAGCACTAAATTCTTTTCCTTACATCTAGTCAACACTAATGTCAAATGATGCAAGCACTCATCAAAAGATGAACCAAAAACTGAAAAACCATCCATAAAGACCTCTAAAAATCGTTCTACCATGTCAAAAAATATATTCATCATGCAACGCTGAAAAGTAGCCGGTGTATTAAACAACCCGAAAGGCATGCGTTTATACTCAAAGGTACAAGTAAAAGTAGTTTTCTCTTGGTCTTCTAGGGCAATAGCAATATGATTATAACCAGAGTAGCCATCTAACAAGCAATAATGACTATGTCCAGATAATCGTTCTAGCATTTGGTCGATGAAATGAAGGGAAAAGTGGTCCTTCCTTGTGACCTTGTTCAATTTTCTATAGTCAATACAAACACGCCACCCCGTGGTCACTCGGGTTGGGATTAATTCATTGTTTTCATTCTGGACTACAGTGATACCTGATTTCTTGGGAACAACCTGAACGGGAATGACCCACTTACTGTCTGAAATGGGGTAGATAATACCCGCATCTAAAAACTTAAGAACCTCAGTTCGAACTACTTCTTTCATGTTAGGGTTCAGTCGACGTTGCATCTCCCTAGAAGGTTTGGTGTCATCCTCTAAATGAATCTGATGCATACAAACAGTAGGACTTATACCCTTAATGTCTGCTAAGGTCCACCCTAAATCTTCCTTGTTGTCTTGAAGTACGGTCACTAGCTTACTTTCTTGATCATTATCCAAGTCGGATGCTACAATTAGAGGTAAAGTCTTAGATGGGCCTAAAAACACATATTTCAGAGTATCTGGCAATGGTTTGAGGTCCAACTTAGGAGGCTCTTCTAAAGAAGGAATTAAGGTAGAATTAGAAACTGGTAGTGGTTCGAACTTATCTTTCCATCTACTAGTATTTAACACAGGGGTAGAGTCTAACAGAGCATGCACTTGATCAATGGTGCTAACATCGTCGAAATCTAAGCCAAAATGGGTTAAACAATTCTCTAATGTATCTTCAAATAAGATGTTTGGTAATGACTCCTGAACTAATGTTCCTATCATGTTCACCTCTTCAATGCACGTGTCATCTAACTCAGAGGATTGATTATTAATATGGAAAATATTCAGTTCAATAGTCATATTGCCAAAAGACAAATTCATAATACCATTTCGACAGTTAATGATCGCATTAGATGTAGCTAAAAACGGGCGACCTAATATCACAAGTATCTTATTTTCTGGGTCAGGAACAGGTTGGGTATCTAGGATAACAAAATCCACAGGATAAATAAACCTATCAATCTCAATAAGAACATCTTCGACAATACCACGAAGAATTTTAACAGACCTATCAGCTAACTGAAGTGTTATCTGGGTAGGTTTTATGTCACCAAGTCCTAGATGGAGGTACACATGATATGGAAGTAAGTTTACACTAGCTCCTAAGTCGAGTAACGCTTTCTCCACATGGTAGTTATCTATGGTGCAAGAAATGGTAGGGGAACCTGGGTCTTTGTACTTAGGAGTTGTTTTCTTCTGGATAATTGAAATCACATGACTAGCTATGAAGGCTTTTTTCTGTACACTAAGCTTTCGCTTCGCGTACAAAGATCCTTAAGGAACTTGGCATAAGTAGGAATCTGCCTAATTGCATCTAATAAAGGAAGATTGATGTTGACTTGCTTAAAAATATCCAATATATCATTAAAGTTGGATTCCTTCCTAGTTGGTACTAGAAGTTGTGGGAATGGAGCTTTGGGCACAAAGTCAGGCTCAGCGGGGACCGCATTGGACTCTTTAGAGACTTTATCATTCTCTTCAACTATTGGCTCAGAAGGGTGAACTACAACATGTTCACTATCGGGCAAGGTTACCTTATTGTCTACCACTCTACCACTCCTAAGGGTTTTAATTGAATTCACATGGTTTGAGGATCTTTCACCAGAAGATAACTCATGAACTCCTCTAAGGTTGGGTTGTGGTTGACTAGTTAACTTTCATTTTTCTCTCAGCGATGCATTCAACTGACTAAAATGGGTTCGTAAATCGTAAATAGCCTGAAGTTAGCCTGGATCATCTTTTTATTGTCTTCTAAATTTTGTTCAATCGATTGATGAAACTTAGCGGTGTGATTAGTTAACTAGGTGACAGACTCTACTAAACTCATGACCGTCTTTTCTAACGGACTCTGAAATTGTTCTGGTCCAGAAGGATTCTTAGTATAACCAAAACCTGGGGGAACCTGAGGGTTACTAGACTGACCTTGATTTTAGCCCTTAGACCAAGAAAGGTTTGGATGGTTTCTCCAACCAGGGTTATAGGTTTCTGAATATGGATCAAACTTCTGACGGTTATCATATCTAGTGTTATTGTAAAGAGCATGGGCTTGCTCTTCAACAGTCTTTCCTTCCCAATATGACTTGGGTTCTATTCCACAACTAGATTGACTTAATTCTAAGGCTTATAACCTTTTTTTATAGCTGCAATTTTGGCATCTGATTCAAGAATTCCATTTATCCTATTGACATTACCTATGCTCAGTAAAATTTTCTCTGGGGTTCCTTACTACATTCTCATTGCTGGGTCTTTTCGGTAATTTTATTCAAAAATATCATTGCCTCATCAACAATTTTACTATCAAAACTCCTTGTACACAATGACTCAACCATGTTCGTTGTTGGATAATCTAGCCCTTCATAAAGGATCTGGACTAGTCTAAGCTTTTCTAAACCGTGTTGGGGACATTGTGTTAATAAATCGTTGAACCTTTCCAAATACCTATACAAAGATTCTCCCTCTTGATGCACAAATATGGAAATCTCCTGCCTAATACATATTTTGTGCCTAGGGAAAAATTTAGATAAAAAGGCAGTGGTAAGTTGTTTATATGTCTTGATGGATTGAGATGGCAAACTATATAACCAAGGTTTGGCCTTGTCTCTCAGGGAAAAAGAAAATAACCTAAGTTTCAAAGCTTCATCAGACATGTTGTGAATTCTTAGGGTACTACATATTTCTTCAAAACCCCTAATGTGAAAGTAAGGGTTTTCATTTTCATTTCCTAAGAAGATTGGGAGCATCTGTATGGTCCCAGGTTTAAACTCATAGTTTGCTTGAGTTTCAGCTAACTTGATACATGATGGACGAGAAATCCTAGTGGGATTCAACAAATCTTTTAAGGTTGCCATTTTTGGCACAACTGGAAAATTAGGAATAACTTCCTCACTAAGAGACAAATTCTCAAAACTAAAGTTTCCAAAAATCGGGCTCTCAAAAGAAGGGTTTCCTAAATTCCCAATTTCAAAAATAGAGTTTTTATTCTCATCACTAATCAATAGAATCTCTTCTCCAGGCACGCTCACTCAAGACTTTAGGCGGACTGGGCATGCAAATAAATAACTCCTAAATGGAAGGGAATTCTAAACAAACACAAACAAGGCCGACTCAACCAAATCAAACCTATTGAATCTAGAAAACAAAAAGCATGATGGCTCCACTTAGATTGTTTCTAGACTTGCTTCTATTCTTCCAAAGGCAACTAGTTACAGTTTTAGCGAATCTCTCAGAACGATCCGAATTCGATTAAGTCGAATAGAAACAGGATAAACTCTAAGGAGCTTTGATAACCCTGTCTCTTAGGCAACTTTTCCCTGGGTTACAAGGCGTCTCTAATCAACTTTAAATAATCTTCCTGAACTTTAAGTTAGGCTAACAAAGTAACCAATTCAGTCGTTTTGAATTATTTTCCAATAAGCTCGATACCCTATCGATCTTCTTTCTAGTCAAATTTTAAGGATTAGGTTCGCGTTAGGTAACGTGTTCCTAAGGCGAGCAAGAAGGAAACGGTGATGAAATCAGAGTCCTTATC
This sequence comes from Papaver californicum, assembly GCA_023531435.1. Classification (NCBI taxonomy): domain Eukaryota; kingdom Viridiplantae; phylum Streptophyta; class Magnoliopsida; order Ranunculales; family Papaveraceae; genus Papaver; species Papaver californicum. The sequence goes on along the minus strand of JAJJMC010033083.1, from coordinate 13,773 downwards.
TTATATGGCCAATCCTTGCCCTTTACTAGAAAATAAATCCGTATTCAATTCCTCAACATATATGCATACGAAGGAATACAGTAAACCCACTTGCATGGGATTCGTGGGTTGATCGAGTCTTACCTCCCGTACAAGACAGGAGATGAATCGTTTGTAGTCGACTCGGGCCACCGACTCCTGTGTCAATGTACGAACCCGAGGGGCCGAGATAATATCGTATTATCGTCCTTCCCTGTTGCAGTTTATATTTAAATACCCTTCAGTAGGGTTTAAAAATTAATAATATAGTTCAAAGTCCAAAGTCCAAAAATAATACCTAAAATAATTTCAAAAATAATAGGAATTTCCTAATACAGTTTTCTAAAAATAAAAACTCCTAAAAAAAACTAAAAATTTTACTAAAAAAAATCTTGTCTTATTTTTCCGTTTTTTTCCCTCTGTCTTTGATTCCAAGTATTTAATCAATCAATATAATCTTTAGCTCCAATTTCTTTTTGATCCAAAACCTGTAATACAAAGAAAATACCAAAAAACGTAAAATAAAACAAATAAAAAAAATGAAACTAAACTAATTAACCTAAAAAAAATAATCTAAAGAAAATTCTAAAAACAAGTCCGCGTCGGCGGCGCCAAAAATTGATGTGTTTTGTAGTTGTGGTAAATAGTGGTTCGTTCAAGACTTGTAAGGATTTGTTTTTAAATCTAATTTCTAAGACTAAAAATAGGAAAACTCAAATAAAATTTATAACAAGATTGAGAGTAAACTGAGGTCAAGATTCCACTATTTTCCAAATTTTAATGTGATTCAATTTAATAATTATAATTAAGCAATTCTTACGTTTAATTCGATTCTAAAATATTGTAACAAGTAGATTTTTAAAACAACAATTGTATAACAAAAGCATGGAACATCTAAAACCTAGGCCAAAGCATGTACCATTTAAAGAAATCACAATTGCTTAACAAAAATCATTAAATCAATTTTTAACCAAGACAATTAATCATAAATGAATTGCACAAATTAATTAAATAAATATTACCACATAATCTTTGGAAAATTAGCTTCTTTCGTCGCCTCAGAGATGGGGTTTATCTCCTCATATTTGATCAAAATTATGGTTCATTGCTCCAAAAAATGTTTACAAATGATAAAAATTGAGTAAAACAAAGAAAACAGTGAGTTTGCAACGTTTATAGACGTTACAGACTAACTGTTACAGAAGGACTGAAAATAAATGTTGCAGTTGCGACAATATTCATTTCAAACCGATGAAGAAAAATTTGGCCTATTGGTTGAAGATTTCGTTGCCTATTCCTTGTTCTTCATGCAGCAGCAACAACAACAATTTTTCTGAGTTGATTTTTGATCGCTCTTTTCACCTCCTGATCTCTCCCAAATGCTCTCTGCCCTTTCTACAACTCCCACAACTCTTATTTATACACCACATACCTCCTATTCTTCAAAGATTCTTCATTGAAAGAGAATAATACTCGGGTATTTTTTTCTCTTCAATTTTCGTGATATGATGTGATATTCTGTCTTGATTTTGATTCCATCATCTGCTAGAGAATAGATACTGAGACAATAATCCCGAGAGAATAATTCTTTCATTCAAATCAATCCCGAGAGTTTAAACCCGAGAGAGAGGGAAAAAATATTCTTCCATGAAATCTTTCCCGAAATTATTTGGATTGATTCTTGATTGATTTCACGTATCTGTATAATCACTCTTGATATGGACATAATCTTCTCTGATTTTAATCCCCGAAAACACGTGAAAATATCATTCAAAATCAATACAGAATATCACTGTATTTGAAATGAATTTTCCCACCAAAATGATTTTTGAACCGTGAAGAAGAGGGGGTACTCATATCCAATATTCGGGTGCCTTTATCAATTCTGGGTGACTTAAGTAGTTTTTCGAGCCAATTTTTCCAACAATGTTTATTTTCCAAAATACCTATAAAAACATAAAAACACGATATTAGTACAAAATGAGTTCCAACACTATAAAATTTGAGAGCAAATTAGGCACATAAATGGGTCTATCAAAGGGATAAACAAGTAAGGTAATATGCCCTGCATATTCACAGAGAAAAGAAGTCAATGATTCGTAATTGTAGGTATCTATGTCAATGGTATGGACATGGTGTGAACTCTTGATGAAATTAGAGATTTTACACCCTGCTTGAAATCTGAATTCGAGATGAAAAATCTTGGGAAAGCTCAATCTTATCTAGATTTTGAACCAAAATACCGAGCTTGTGGTATAATATTCTACCAGTTTGCATATGTCCAAAGTTGTCAGGAAATTTTACAAGGACATGCATCCTTCTAGAACTCCAATGACTAGTCGAGGTTCAAATGTAAGTAAATGACCATTTCATGGGAAGAAGAAGAAGATGTGTTGGGAGATGAAATTCTCATATCTAAGTGCAATAAACGCGTTATTGTACTTAATTAACATAATGTACTCGACCAAATATTTCATCCATGGTGAACTTTTTAGCTAGATATAGCTCAACGCCGACGAAACATCATTGGAATGGGATAATGAATGTAATCATATACTTAGAACGGAACCAGTGACATGGGTTTGTTTTATCCCTGCAAATACATAAAGAGAATTGCTAATGGAAGTGCAATCCAAAAATTGTTGATCATAAAGGAACAATAATCTATTCTCCCACGAAAGTAATCAGGGGGGACATGGTATACTTATTTACTAAGTCATTATATATATTCACTTTCGAAATCACATGACTAAAGTTATTATCTAGAAACTCCCCTTAATGGAATCAGGGGGAGGATCCAAGGATATGATGTCAATATATTGTACTTTGAAATGTGAAGTTGTGTTGTGCTCTTTTCCCTTGCGATCAAGATTAGTTTTTCTCATAGGATTTTTGCTACTCGACAAGGTTTTTAGTGAGACAACAACAACTACAACCAGATATACACGAAATGTTAAAGATCCGAAGACCGCTTTGATATTACTGAACAATATCGTAATCAAAGAAATGAATCACGATAGTATGACAAGCGAAATTTTTTTCCAAAAATAAGCAAGAATCGTATCGCAACAGTTTTTAGCACAAGTCAACTAGTAGTACTGATACAACTACTGCATATTAATACTGGGTTTTCATCAATCACCCATGAAACTTAATATATATGGTTATTCAACAAAGGCGTGCTTCTAGAATTATCGTGTTGTACTCTTCTTACCTTTTCGAAGGTTTTGTCCTACTGGGTTTTTCCTTGTCAAGGTTTAAACAAGACAACATATGCGAGTCCAATTATGTTTTAAATGTTCTTAATATTCTTAATATTATACTCTTTTTCTTAGTCTAGGTTTTGTCCCCCTGGTTTTTTCTGGCGAGGTTTTAGTAAGGAAACTTAGACACAATGGTCATCAAGGAGAGAACTACATCTGAAGAACTATATAATATTCGAAGTATTGTATATGAAACACTACTATTGGACCGCATAATGGGAAATATTGTAGGGACTTGGGCCCATGTGTGTGCGACCCATATAAATATAAATAGGGTTTACCTCATAGCCTTTATATAGAGTCTTACACCCATGTAATAAGTAACTAGATTTGTGCCCGTGCTATGCACCGGGCATATTTAACTTTTCATCACTATTACCCCGCCCCATCCCATAGTGATGGAACGGTTAGATTTACACTTTTTTTTTTGGTTTCCTAACGTAGTCACAGTTTCTGAATATGGTAGGTTTAATACTAACGAATTCCAAATTAAATTTTGTTTTGATGTAGATCGTTGATTTACGGTGTTGTCCATCCACTGTAAGTGACGTTGACCCGGTACAATTAAGTATTGGTATAAACGAAGTGTACTAATTTTAAAACAAAAGAGCCAATAAGAGAGTAGGTTTCTTTAACCCCTAAATATTTGCACCAATCAAATTATGCCAAATGTCCTCACTAAAAGTCTCATTTTATAAAAGCCACAAAAACCTTATTTCGACCAATAGAAAGTGAGGATTTTCTCACCGTTTAACGTGAAAGTTTTATTTTTCTAGACGTTTAAGTTTTTAGATCTCGTCACTAATAAATAGAAGTTTTCCTTCTTTCGTTATTTCGTATTCTAGTATTATTACAATAAGGACGAGAGTTTCCCATTGACATTAGGGGTACGTTCTCAAAATCCTTAGAGATAAAAACCTTTATTCTTTGAGCTAGGATTAAGAACAAATTCCAATTATTTGCTTAAATATGTTGACTAACTAATAACACATATTGAAAAAATTGGTAATTACGTATTTATGTGAGCACTTAGCTTAATGGATCACCATGAATCACCTGACTCAAGTCTGATAGTGACCTATTTAATTCAACCGATTAAGTTTTTTTTCTTTTTTGGAAAGAAAAAAGATACATATTCTAAAAAAAATAAATTTACAAGAAATCTGTCAAAAGAAACCCAAAGAAACTCAACTAAAGAGTTACATTTTTACAATGTCATCCCAATGAAAAAGTATTTAATTTATTGTATGACCCCTGAATGTCATCGCATGCATCTTTCGTTAGGATATTATATAGGCTTCATTGCATCCCATATCAAAAGTTGTTAGAAGATACGTATATATCATGCGTTGCTTCCATCGATTATTATATACACAATGATCATCCATGCCACATCATCTTCTTGAGTGGTCAGCATGTACGCATTAGTTTTATAGTTCATAGTTCTGGTCAGTGCAATTTTATGTTGATTTTACGCCATATTTAGCTTCCCCCTCTTGCTCACTGAGAAATGCATTTTTGTATGGTTGATTAATGATATTAAAATAAAATAAAAAATAACAATAATAAAGATAATTGCTTAGTCGAGTGGTGTATCGTGCCTGGCTCTTTTGGTGGACAAATCTTATTAGTCCTCAAATTGATAATAACAATGATAATAATAATTTCTGATAATAATAATAACAATAATAATAATAATAATAATGATAATTTTCATGATTTGGTTAAATTTGGATTTTACAGGATTCCGATAGAGTGCCCATATACTTGATGATTTAATTTATTATTTTATGTGTTTATAGTTTATTATTTGCTATAAAAAAATTAGAACCATAATATTTCGTTTATAAAGTAAAAGTCAATTATCAGATTGGACGGACTAAGTGTCTTACATCTTCCTAGTCCATATTTGATTCCTGGATCATTTCTCTGAAATTTTACCAGTACCTATATCGGATCTCAACTCTCCTAGTTAGGTGGTGGCTTCATTTAATAATTATTCCAGGTATATTTTCATTTTAGAAACTTAAGAAATTTATTGGGTCTCGTCCCGTGGATTTTGACGGTATCTACACAAGTTCTACCAAATCGAAAACAGGATGAAACCATTTTTATACTAGCTAAACATGAATGAAAACAAATTTAATGAAATCTGAAACAGTATGATACCAGTTTCATACTAATTTAAACATGGAGGAAAGCAAGTTTAAGTCAGCATGTATCTAGATTCATCATAATTATTTTTTCAATGATTTTCTATCTTAATTTAAGTCATGATGTATCCAAATGCATCCTAACTATTTTTAGAATATTTTTTCTTAGTTTAAGTCATGATGCATCCAGTTTCATAGCTATTTTTTGAATAATTTTTTTATCTTAGTTTAAGCCAGGATGCAACCAATTTCATCATAGCTATTTTTTTCGGAAAAAAAAAAACTTTCGGATTTACTATCAACAATGGATTTTGTTTTGTAGATCATCTAAAAACCTTTCAAGAAATATAAGTTTTATTAAAATCCAACTTATATTTTGCAAGTTACGATTTTTTGTGTGATTGTTTTTAAATTGGAAAAAAAAGGGGACAAAATAAATAAAACAATACAAAAATAAGGATATAATTGTCTAGGTTTTTTGGTGTCCGTTTCACTCATTCCTAATATTTATTTGTCCATCAGAACCATGTTGTACGGATTTTTGAGCAATAAACCCATTTTCTCATGGATTTAACACTCATTTGTGAAACACTCGTTTGAAGCAAAATTGCCAACTTCCACCATTAATACCTTCAATACACTAATGAAAGTCATGTTTTGTTTTTGTTTTTTTTAACTACACACTCCTACCAGTTGATTCCATAAACTGCATTGGTTCCAAAAAATTAACATAGGTTCTTAATTTTTTGCAAATAAGTTTTCTTTACCAAGCTTGTGTTTCTGTAGTAAATCTCCAATGCTAATTGATTTTCCAATAAATATATGTTAACAAGTCTCAAAATTCCGATTCCAAAACCACCTTTATTTCTTGATATACGAACTTTATGCTAAGCAACCTAGCTCATCTTCTTTTTGTCATTATCTTCACCCCAGAGAAATTTTCTCATTATTTTATTCAATATATTCCCAATATAAACACGCAAAAAACACGAGAGGAAGAAACAAAATTGGTATACTTTCTAAAGAACTTCTAATCAAAATTACCCTTCTTGCCCTGTTGAGAAATTTTCTTTTCCAAGGTGCCAATTTGTTTTACATACTATCTATTATCACCTCCCAAATGCTAAGTTCCTAGCACCAATAGGCATGCCTAAGTAAGAAATAGGGAGAAAATCAATTTTGCATCCTGATTCCAGAGCCAAGTTCTTCACTACTTCATCAACCGATTGTTTGAAATTAAAAGACACAACAATCAAATTAGTTGAATTTCCCAAGTACAAACATGATGGCATCTTCCAGATAGTGATCTAAAGTCAATAGAATCACTTACTTACTACGAATGACGAAACTGGAAAATACTTTATATACACCAAGATTTATACACCAAATCCATACACTATTATGTGCTAATCACTCATTGTTATACATGGCTTCCGTGTATGGTCCATCATTTCTAAAAGGGCTCATCATTCCTATATCTAAGGTTTAATTAGATAGTGTATACGTAATAGTGCATGGATTTAATGTACAACTTTGGTGTATAGGAAATATTTCCAAATAAAAATGGTGAAAACCGATAGAGTATTGATAACCTAAAAGATCATAGTACCTTAAACATTAAAGTTTTCTGATAGGTGTGTAAGAGTTGCGGAAAAGAACATCCAAAAAGAAATAGTAACCGGCCTACATTTAAACATATCTCATTTAGAACAAGCACCATGAAACTAGATTTTTCTTGACTTTAAGTACATTATAGCCAAGAGCAACTATCATGACACTATATTTTTCTCATTTCGCAGCATTAGTTAGGCATGGATTAGCTCGCGGATACTCGATATCTATAAAGTAGCCTTTTGGGTCCACCATTAGCCTTTATATTTTTGGACCCAATTTTTTATTTAGAGGGATTATCTTAATATGTCCCTAAACTAAGAACCAAAAGAATAAAATGCCCATACATATTTTTTTTTAATTTTCTAGAATGCCCAATCCATTACTTATTCCGTCTAGGTCCATAGATTTTGTCAAAATATCATTAACTAAGTCAAGTTATCATTATACGAGATGTTAATTGATAGAGTTATTACCTTATTATCTTCGTCAAATCTTAAAACCTATTTTCTTTTCTTCTAGTTTTTTATCTTTCGACTGTATCTGTCACTCAAAATTCTCACTAAAACTAGGGTTGGGTTTGAATATATTTGGGGTTTTAATTAAAGATTTGGGCTTTATGTAATAAGAGAAAATGAAGAAATCATTGGAGAAGAATAAGATGTAACAGAGTTAGAGTTTCTAAACCCTAACTTTGTATTTTTATGATTTCATAAACCTCCATCATGATTTGTGTTGTTTACCAAAGAGGCTAGATGTGATTGTTGAGTTTCGTAATGGTTAGAAGAATGAGGACAAATCAGTTAAGGATTTGGGTTAGTATTTGTGCGAGAGAAACTAGCTGAAGGATAGAATTTGTATCCATAGAAATTGGTTTATTTTTAAAGGTTTTTGGGAATGAATTGTGAAAATTGATGAGGTTTTCAGAGTTTGTATGGGATAATTATTTATTGATCTTTACTCAATTCGAATTTGTAGGAATCAAAAAGAAAATTGAGTTATAAAAGAAAGTAACAACACCTTGAAGGAACACACTATCACCATATCCATCAACTGCTAGACAAATTTCCACAAAGAGGAGATTTTTCTCCCCTCCAATATTCACCAGCGACCACTACCATTTTTCACCATTTCGTCTCCACACACATCAACACCAATACCAACTTCTAAAACAAAGCAACAACAATTCCACTATCACAATTCCACCTTCAACACATCATAAGTGTATGTGTTAATATCAACAAAAGAAGGGGAATCAATCTTTAATCCCTGATTTTTAATGAGCCAATTTTTCGGTTTCAATAGTGCATTTCTTTTTTAATTTTTCGTTATGTGGGATTAACCAACTGTTTATGGGGAAAACGAATTTGAAGAGTAAATTAGGAAAATAGGGTGAGCATATGAGTATTCTTCTAACCCTAAACAATTGTACTGTAGAAGTAGTTTTGTTAGATTCGAGAGATCAATCTGTACAATTATGGTATAAACCAAGAAATGTCCATCCCAGTTTTGCTTCGTTCACAAAAGTAAGGAGAATGGTTGGTCTTAGGGAGGGAAAAAAAGGAAGTGTTGATGTTGGAGTGCCGGGCACCGTTAGGTGTGATAGGTGTTTATTGCTATGAAGGATTCTCTATGTATGACTGAGAGAAGGCCTTGATGAGAATCAGATAATAAACTTGAGTGTTCGTACATTTTGTCATGTACGCTCTGTGTTATATATATATATATCTTATTTGTCCTTTTAATAGACTGAGTAATCTATTTAAAATAGCATAACAGTAATCGTTCACCCTGTCATCGTAGGAAGTTGTAGCAGTTGTAAAGTAGTGGTGAAGTGGAGGTGATGGAGAGTATGTTGAAACCGTATCTCACTTGTGGGAAAGACTGGATGATTACATACCAATCACTGATCTACTTAGCTAACCGTTGAATATTTCAGACACTTCTCGTAATGGGTACATTGCTACACCGCATGTCGTAGAATGCCAGACCAATCCCCTAGTGAATATCCCCTATTTGTGACATCTTTGATGTCTCGTATGATTTTTAGTAGAAAATACTACTTAGTGTGAAGTCGAGTTATGACTTGCTTAGTCAAGTTGATTTATGACTTGTCATGCCTGGCTAGACATGAATAATGAATCCTGATGAGCCCGACGAAACTAGTGAGGCATGTAAGGAGCAGGTAGACTAAAAATAAATATATATTTATTTAGGATTTATGTCAAGACTCTGATATGCTCAGGTAAGCAGTGAGAGTTTGAATGTGTCAACCAGTATTGTCATACTGAGATGAATAGGTGATGTCGGATGCATGCATTGAGTAGGTCGAACACTGAGTTTCACTCCACCAACGAGAGGTGATGGATGGTCGTGAAAAAGTGAGGAAGAAAATATTTGTTGAATTTTCGTCGTTAGGAAATTCAGATATAAGACCCTTTAGCAAAAACGTTGTAGATTCTTCATACGATGTTCGCTTTCGATGGTTAACCCCAATTCGAAATGGGAAAATCGTCATCTATCTTCTATTGTGAAAGGATTTAGGTTTAGAGATCGTTTTGGCAGTCAAACGGAGCAAACAACAACCTTTCAGGAATATTTTAGGCAAAATTCTGACAGTTTTCGGCTTGTACTTCGTCTAGGGTTTAGGCCTTATTTCCTAGACCGTTGCTGCTCGGAATAAGATTCCCTTATAATATGTTGTAGCAGAGACCTGTACGAACAACTTTCGTGAAGGATGCATTTCACCATTCCTTACCCATAAGTATGTTTTTCAGAGTTAGAGGACTGAAGTGTGTATATCATGTTGAGTATAAGAACATGCGTAGTATGCTGAATGCAGAAAATACATGTGTGAGGCCATGTATGAAAATACATGTGTGAGGACAAGTATGGAAATTTACATGTAAGGAAAAATATATACATGTGAGGCCAAGTATGACCTTGATAGACAAGGTAAGAGGCTTGACTTGGATGGACAAGTTGAGCTTGGAAGGACAAGGCTAGCTTGGAAGGGCAAGGCTAGCTAGAAGCTGGACAGACAAGCTAAGGCGGACAAGCTTGGCTGGAGATAAGGCGGACAAGCTTGGGATTGGTAGCAGGACGAGCATTCCTAGAACGGACAAGCACTGCTAAGACGAACAAGGTAATCTAAGACAGACAAGGTAAACTTCGACGGACAAGCTAAGGCTTGGAAGGACAAGGTAGGGCTAACTTGGTATGGACGGACAAGTGAGCTTTTGTGACGCTTATAAGCACTGCAAACTCAATTTTGAGCCATTCCCTTTGCCAAACTAGGGTTGGAAGGTGTTTGTTGGCTGTTTGAGACACTTATAAGTGTTGCGAACCTAATTTTAGTGTCTCCCAAGCCTAGAATTGAATTCTTTTGTATGCCTTTCACGGTTATTGCTTGCAAGGATTGACATGGCCAAGGCTAGATTTAGATAGTAGAAGCTATATTTTGTGCTTTAGCACAATTTTGACTTGGTATCTAAGCACAACTATGGTACTATAGTCGAGTCAAAGATTATGTAACTTGCTACATACTTCTATACAAAGTTGTATAGGCATTTTCAGTAATTTTTGGAAACTCAACCGTGGAATATAGCCCCAGAGAACACTCAAATTGCTCTACGCTAGTGGGCAATCCATCTATAGGAGGATCTTTTATCCATATCGAATTAAAAAAGGAGTTTGAGATTTGTTATGTAAAAATTATAAAACATCTGAGAATGTCGTAATAAGCACCAGTGCTATTATAATAATTTTTTACAAGAATGGATGTTGATCCCTAAATCGTGAATTATTAAATAGTCCGAGTTGAAGTGATCTTGGTTTGGTGTTGGTCGTGAATTGACCAGTTGCTCATAGTTCTTAACATTGCAAGTTCTTTCGCCCTTGATACAAGTTAAGTTGGTGTAGATGGTGGTTTTTTGTTAGAGATTAAATAGTAATGATTATGTATCAGACCCGGGTCATGCAAGTTTAGTTGTAGATGGGTGGTTTTTTGTTAGAGATTAAATAGTAATGATTATGTTTCAGACCCGGGTCTCAGAAATATTGAACTTTAGAATTCTGTAAAATAATTCCAAAGTAGGTGATCATCCCTGTCTCCCTCTCTGTATGTACTTAACCATATGCATCAACTTGGACTGGTCGATCGATTCAAGGGGTATAAATAACTTTATTGAGGTGAGAAAAAACTATAACTGGTAGTTGATGACCGTTAGTCGTTGTTTTTTTAAGGACGTAAATGGTTAAATATGGAGCATTTTAGAATGTTTCAAAAAAAAGGAGCATTTTATTTTACTGATTATCATAATAAGAGCACTTCGAAAAAAATCTCTAAAAAATTCAGACATATACTGAGTATCCGTCTCCGTATAGCCAAACACCATAACGATTGCCTTATTTTTTATCATTAATTTAGTAAAAACCCTAATTATCTATGCCAAGGATAACCATAGTGGTTCCTGTTATAATATGTTATTGAATAGATCTTAGATTTTGTTTTAAAAAATAGGTTTGGTTCCTTTGAATTTTGATTAATGCCTGATAGGAAGAGATGAAATATGAAATGTTTGGGATTGGGTTTAGGTGGTGCCGTGGTGGTATACATTTTACATATGCCGTGGACCTTGTGGCAGTGGAAGTCCGGTAGAGGTGCATACATAGAGCTTTGGGTTATATATATTTGGACGACCGAAGGTAGTTTTTCTACATGGTGACATAGGAGGTAAAAATGTAAATATTTTTTGTGACTATTTCAATCTCGTTTTTTTTTCTTCTAATATCTCCAAATCTAAATCACATTTCTTTAAATTAGAATAAAAATAATAAAATTAAATACTTAACTTACGGCTTAACTCCAAAATTTCGTTCAAACTTAATGTAATTTAAAAGATATTAGGAAAAAGAAGTGTTTGGGATAATCACAGAAGTCCTGAAAGTGTAGTAAAAAACTTTTTACAAGTTTTTAAATTTTCAAATTCCTTCGAGTTGAAGTTAAAACCTTTGGATTGCACTACAAACTAACTTTAATTTACTAAAAATTGACTATAATAGCTTTAAATGATGAAAAAATTTGAAAAAAAATTAAAAAATAATTATAAAAAGTCCAATATTCAATTATCATCCACTGCATACGGTAATCTAGTGTAGCATGCATGTAGGGTACTATTGTTCCTTTTAAAACTGCGATCCATGTGCATAAGATACAATATACTCACCAAAGACTTTCTGGCTTGGAATAGTAGGATCGAGCTATTCATGCAAAATTAGGTCACTCTAACTTCACTATCTCAACTAAACATGGTTCCAAGTTCCAAGTTCCAAGTTCCAAATTCCAAGTTCCAACTCAACTAAACATGTAGTTATGAAAGCGCCAGTGGTTAGATGGAGATGAGTGAGGATTTTGACTTGAGAATAGAGTCAATAGAATGACCTTGATCTCATCGATGAAAACATAAGATTTTTTTTTGTTTATTTGGTGGAATTGAGAACCAATGATCGTCTGATGTATTGGAAATTATGTTTTTTTATTTTATTCTATTAAAAATTATTATTTTTTACATTAAAAATAAGAAATTTTATTTCCAATACAAATATTTATCATTTTCAATGTAATAAAACAAATAAAATTTATTTCTGATACAAATGATTGTTGTTTTAGAAAACCTTAACACGTATATACAGAGATGGATCAGTGTAGTTGATTTCGGCCGATATGGCCGAAATATCGCCGGTTTTATCGGTATCGGGCCTTACCTGGTACGAAACATCCCATATCGTTGGAAAAGTATTTGATCGAAAATATCGGCCGATATTGACTGGTACGAGTTGACCAAAATGGCTGATATGAACTGATACGACCGAAATTAGGGTTTTCAATTATAAAAAAAAAAATCTAAAATAAATAATCTAAAAAAATAAAAAATTCTTTATCCTTGTTCTAGGGTTATCAATTGTTACTCATGTTTTTTATTATATTTTAAAAAAATGAGTACTAGTCTTATATCTTAATAGGTCTAATATGAAAAAACGTTTGATATAATAATTATAGGTATAAAATGTGTGGACCGATATTTACCGATATTTAGAACCAAAATCTTCCCGATACAAAAATATACTAGTATAACGCTCTCGACCAGTACAAATCGAAATCCGATATTAACTACATAGGATAGATATAAGTTAACAAAACCTTTTTTTTTTTCACTCACCGGATCTAATATATAATGGTACTAAGATTAAAGATAAGGAACGCAAATCAAACTAACACCGGGAGTTGTAAAGATCCCAAACCCCAACACAAAGTTATCTAAAAAGAACTGCACGAATAATAGTCCGACCATAAGCTCACACATACGCAATATTATCTAGGAAAACAAAAACTAGAGTATACTAATATTTACCTGTACACACGAATCTGCTTAGGAAGATGGACAAATCTAATGACTGTAACACACGGTCCTTTTATGAGTTGTAAAAGTACAACCCAGGTATAAAAGTTGGTCACTAAATTTGATTCGTACACACAAGCAGTTTTAAACCGTAGCTGGCTGACACCCGTCATTCCGGGTCTGATGCCTCCAACACCAACTGCTCATACAATTAATGCCACCTCCTAAAGCGCATGTTAGCTCACTCCAGCTCTCTCCCAGCACCAAACCCTCCAATAATGATACGACGATGTTCTACTCCGGAATCATGGCAAATAGCAGTTTTCT
>JAJJMC010033073.1:95298-125455 GCA_023531435.1 Papaver californicum | reverse complement strand
ATACTCAAGGATTAAGCTTTCAAATAGCAATGGCTGGAGGTATTTATAATCGATCTCTTTTGCTTCCGCTTTTAATTATAGTATATTCATTTTGTTATTAGAATATACATAAAAATATATATTTATGTTTTACATGTAATATTAATGGTTGCACATCAAAATGTCCATATCCATTAGAAAATTATTTGTCTTATCAAAGTTTTACGGAAAAACATCAAATTTTTTAAAACAAATCGTTACTCATGATGAACCTAAATCCTTCTGTAAAGCTATGAAATCTCTTATATGGCAAGATGCAATGGGAAAACAAATCATGGCACTTGAAGAAAATAATACTTGGATAATCACGTCTCTTCCACCGGGGAAAAAACCTATTAGATGTAAATGGGTGTATAAAATTAAATATAATTCAGACGGATCAATAGAACGATATAAAGTTCGACTTGTAGCAAAGGGGTACACACAAATAAAGGGTATTGATTATCATGATACTTTTTTACTTGTGGCAAAACTTGTAACCATAAGAGTTCTCTTATCTCTAGCTGCCATCTATGGGTGGCCTCTCCATCAAATGGGTGTGAACAATGCATTCCTTCGAGGTGATCTTGAATAAGAAATATATATGACATTGCCACCAGGTTTTCAGACCTTGAAAAAAAATGCAGTACGCAAATTACAAAAATCATCATATGGTTTGAGGTAGACGTCAAGACAATGGTTTGCCAAATTTTCCTCTACACTTAAAGCAGAAGGTTTTCAGCAATCACATGCTGATTATTCTTTATTTACGTATCACAAAAAAATTCCATATTTGTTTTTGTTCTTGTTTATGTTGATGATATAATCATCACCGGAAATGACAATAATTTCACAAATAAGATTAAAACAACATTAGAAAATCATTTTTCGATCAAAAATTTGGGTCGTTTACAATATTTTTTATGAATAGAAGTGTCCCATTCAGATGAAGGTATTTTCCTATGTCAAAAAAATACACTTTAGATATTCTCCATGATGCAGGACTTACTGCATCTCGACCTTCTTCATTTCCAATGGAACAACATTTGAAACTCCTCCCAACGGATGGAAAACCTCTTCCTGATCCTAACGTCTATAGACGACTAGTTGGTCGACTCCTTTACCTTACGGTAACCAGGCCTGATATTATTTACTCCATAAATTATTAAGTCAATTCATACAAAATCCACGGACACCTCATATGGATGCTGCTAACAGAGTATTTCGTTACTTAAAAGGCACCATAGGATATGGTATATTATTATCAGTAAATAGTAAACTTGAAGTCAAAGGGTTTACTGATTCAGATTGGAAAGGATGTCCTATAATCCGAAGATCTACAACCGGGTATTTCACGATGCTTGGAGATAGTCCCATTTCTTGGGCACAACAACATATGGGAAGAAGTATCTATACCGTGTAAAAGAAATATTACCCATTCTAATTTTATGACATTCATATGGGCACTCCAAAGAGTGTCCACATAATCAAGCTCATTCGTTGGCAATCAAGTTTCATAGTCTTTTTGTATAATTTGTTTTTTTAGCAAGTTTTGTATAAATTTGATTGTCAGCAAACTACCTAACTAGACTTTCAATCCTACATCTGTTGCTGCGTGTTAGTATAAATTTTGGGCACCACCCACCCCCGAGGGAAAACTCAAAAATTGAGAGAGAACTAGATCATGGTGGTTAAAGAAACAATTCCTACCATATTTCATTTCAATAGATACGGTCCATCATGCAAAGAGATGAAGAAGTCCAATGAAAAGCTTGCATTGTTAAACAAGATTTCTCTGGCTAGCTATAGCCTATAGAGGTTGTCTGGAGCTTTTCTTATACTCATTCAATCCAAACATGTCATCGCCTCAACAGCGTTATTGATGGTAGATGGCATCAGAATTTACATCATCCTCATTGATAAGCGCACTGTTTCGGGTTTCAGACGGATCCACACGCGCCTAGCTCAACATGCAGAAGAAATTTGCAGTTCTCGACAATTAAGAGAGACAGAAAGAGGGAGAGAGAGACTAAACAGACTTGTTTGTAAAGAGTGAAAAATCGTAGTAACTTGTGCCTGCCTACCATCTGTGTAGGTATTAAGTAAAACTCTAGCCATAAGCCACAACAACATATCTATATTTGTATTTAAAATCTTAGATGTAGCTAGAGAGGTCTGTTTTACATCGGAAAGGCTGAAACCCCTAGCTAGTGACTACTTAGGCAGATGGATTAATTCTCACTTGGAAACCCAACTCTCTAGTCTCTAGTCGATCTCTAGTCATTGTGTTGTGCTTCCTAGTCTTGTCTTGATGCAATTGTCGCTTCTGTAGGTAACTAAAGCCACGACTTTCTAGTTTGGGAACTGATTATTCGGCCCAAGCGCAACTATTATTTGCTGAATACGCACTCCATGGACTATGATGCCCTCGTTAAATGACTTTAGCATTTGCTTCTAGCTAATGCGCAACCGTAAAATCAATGGATTCTAAGATAATAGAAGTGTGATGAGGCTGTGTGAGAGCTTGGTGTAGACTGTAGACATATAAAATAACATGTTTCTACTTTCTAGAGTGGTTACAAATTGAAACCGGTGGCAGAGCCAAAACTTTTCATTGTTGGGGAACAAACATAAAATATATACGGTGTACACCGAAAGATACCAACATGAAGGCCAAAGTCTGCCTGAAGCATTTTGCTATTGTTTTGGCTCTGCGAACGCGATAGAATATATTAATCATCCAAAGGGGCATTATAGTTGTAGTGGAAAAATATCTAAGGACACATGTAACATCTTGGGTGAGGGGATTAGGATACCAAGATAAGGGTGAAGTACTGGAAAAGTTTTTTTGGTCTTACACGGTAAAAAAGATATCTACCACATCAATCTGAAGCTAGGACGCGTCGAAAGTAAAAGAAGAAATCAACGATCAAGTTTGAAAGGGGGGACAGAGCATTAAATGAATTTAAGAGCACGCATGATGTGATCAGAAGCATTTAATGTGCCTGACAAGAATTGACGTACACTCTTTGGGTCGTGACTAAAGAAAGAACAAGAAGCCACTATCACCTCGGGTCGTGTCCAGAGTAAGTTGAGGCGAAGATCAGCATATAGAGAGATTCGGGCCACACTCCCGAGCAAACTACAACAACTCAGTTACAAACGTCCAACACTGAAGTTTGGATGTATAATACCTTTTTGTCTATAAATACTAAGCTCAGCCAAGAGAGAAAGCAGGTTATGTTAACTGGAGAGAGAGCAGTAACAAGTTTGTGAAAGTGATTTTGAGTGTTCTTGGTGAGATTGATTTTACATCTTTGTAAGTTCAATCTCTTTCAATAATATCAAGTATTTACCGTTGTGGACGTAGGCAATCAAACAGAACCATGTACATTTCATGTGTGATTATTTTTATTATATCTTCAGTATTACTTGTTTATCTTCTTATTTGTGAATGAGTGGTTAGATATGGGTATGTAGATTTTATACAACTACATTTTGGTGCTAGAAACATGGATGTTTAACATCCTGTTGAGTTCCTTTGTGGTAGATTACTTCATAAAATAGTGAGACCTATAAGCTCCAAGGTGTCACTGACCTCTGTTGAAGCTAATAGGCTCTCGTTGAAGGTTATTCATGTTGTTTTTGCTTTATTAGCAGTAAACCTGAAAGATTATTGAGCTCCAAAGCGTCACTGACCTTTGTAAAAGCTAGAAGTTTACTCATGTCCTAAGAACTACGAAAGTTATAGATATACACGCTCTAAAATGTCTATGACACTTTGTTAAAAGCTAAAGTAGATTTGGGTTATTCTAAGTTCAACATGGCGAGTAGATCTACAGAAGTATTGGAGACCTTTTCCTTAATGGTTACAATCTCGAGAATACCTTCCTTAAGTAATAAAAGAGTTGTCATAAACCGATTTCTTGCTTTTTGTAGCTTCAAATCATATTGAAGTTCTTGCCAAAAGAAACCCTAAAAGATTTCACTAGTTTACTTGATAAGTAATGATGAAAACCTTCATAACTCAAAGGTTCAGGAAGTCAATACTAAGAGGAAAGGTTCAGGTCAGTTAAAGCCAAAAGTCATTCAAATGATCAAAACTTAAAGCAATGAAAGGTCATAAGCTAAACTTTACAAAGCTTGTCAAAAACTTTAATGACCAAGAAAAGAAGTTAAGATCAAAGAAAAACAAGATCTTAGAAAATAAGGTTTCTCAGCATCTTGTTCAACTATTACCCAAAGAATTTTTTCAGTCATCGGAGTCGACAAGTTGATCAGTCTCCACTCACCTACTAACAGAGAAAGCAGGCTTGCACTAAAAGTTAAATATGAAAAACCTAGTATTCTTGGCTATGACGCTCTATTCCAAAAAACCACATGGACCACAATAATTCTTTTTCAGAAAGCCGGGATTCTGACATAAGACAGATAACTACCTCCAAACACTGACATTTTTAGTTATAAACTGTCGGATTTGGGAATTCATTTTGGCTAGAATTATTTCCGAATTCATTTTGCACCAGTGACGGGAAGTTAAAGTTTTTAGGAAACCTCGTGTCAATACATTCGTTTAAATTTTCGTTTCATTTGATGTTTGATTCATTGGTGGAAATATCTTAGTCACTACAATAAGGTTTGTGAATTCACTGTTTGCATTTAAAGTGTTTGAGGAATTGACTGATACAAATCTTGTATTCTTAGGAGAAAATAAAACATAAGTGACTTAGTGAGTGAGATCATTATTAGCATATAATATAACCTATATACTTCCAACAATCTGAAAACTTTAAGTTTAATTTTTTTGGTTATATATTTACATCACTCACTTGACGTGTGATATTGCTGCGCAATCCTAGTAGTTGCGTTTTCACAGATTTTTTTTTACAAACCAATTAAATAGTTTCCTTAATTTGTGCCTTTAACTTTGGTACTTACTGTGCGTTCGTATTGTGTCAATTAATTGGTTGTTGTGAATAGTTAAGGTAATAGCTAGATAGTGATGCAAGTACAAATTGGTAACTTAGATAATCATCTAGCATTATACATTTGAACTACATACAGTAACTTCATGTACCAACTGTTTTAATAGTTGCTAAGAATCTAAATTAGTATGAGTGAGTAGTACAAGTTATTTACCATTACCAATAGTCTGATAATCTCAAAACATAGTTTCTGAAAGTCTTACTATTACTATATGATTATTCTTATCATCGCATTATTATAACTGTTCTTGTACAATTCATGTTACTCATTGTGCGTCTGCGAAGAAGATACCTTGACAATTGAAAATGATGTATCGAAAGCCTCTACCAAGGGTGATGGTTTCTATTCTGATTGCTCTAGTATGCCTATACTATTTCTGTTGTGTCGGAAGTTAATATTGTGAGTAATCTAAATGATTGGTGGGTTGATACCGGAGCGAATCGACATGTATATCTTGATCGTTCTATGTTATCTACCTATGAAACCATTGAGAATGGTGAACATGTATACATGGGAAATGATGCGACTTCAACAATTCAATCAAGGGAAATATAATACTTAAATTTACATCCGGTAAGAAGATTACTTTGACAGAAGTGCTACATGTTCCCGATATACGATAAAACTTAATTTCTGGTGGTTTACTTGTGAAACATGGTTTTAAGTTAGATTTTGTTTCAAATAGCTTCGTTATCTCTAAAAAAATCTATTCTTGTGAAAGAGTTACCTTAATGAAAGACTATTCAAAGCAAATGCAAAGGAAATTATGTCAGAAGCAAATAGAGATACTTCTTCCATATACATGACAACATCTAGTTCAATTTGGCATGAAATATTAGGTCATGCTAATTATGGTTCTCTTAAGAAACTAATAGATACAGAATTGTTACCCAAATTCGATATAGACTTCATAAAAAGATATGAAATTTGTGTTGAATCTAAATTTATTAGGCTTCCATATCCTATCATTGAGAGAAATACGGAACATTTGGATTTGATACACAGTGATCTGTGTGATTGAAAGATGGTTCCAAGTAGAGGTGGGAAGAAGTACGTTATGACCTTTGTCGATGACAGTACAAGGTATTGTCAAATTTACTTGTTGAGAAGTAAAGATGAAGCTCTTGAAAAATTCCAACTTTATAAAAATGAAGTTGAGAATCAACTTAGTCGAGAAATTAAGATGGTCAAGAATGCTAGAGGTGGTGAATACGTTACGCCTCTTAAAAAACTTTGTGAAAAAAAAGTGGAATCATTCATCAAGTAACACCACCATATTCTCCACAATCCAATGGTATTGCGAAACCCAAGAATAGCACACTGAAAGATATGATGAATGCTCTTTTAAGAAATTCTGGAGCACCCGAGAACTTGTAGGGTGGAGGCGATACTTACTGCGAATTACATTCTCAATAAGTGCCCTCACAAGAAGAAGGAAAAGACCCCTTACGAGTTATGGAAAGGAAGGCCACCTTCTTATAGATATGTCAAAGTGTGGGGGTGCTTGGAGAAAGTCGCAGTGCCACTTCCTAAAAAGTTTAAAATATGACCGAAAATAGTGGGTTGCATCTTTATAGGTTACGCTAAACATAGTAGTGCCTACAAATTTTTAGTTCAAAACTCTGACATCGAAGATATTCACGTGAACACTATTTTAGAATCGAGGGGTACAGTTTTCTTCAAAAATATGTTTCCATGTAAACCAGATCTAGAAACCCTTTGAAGAGGAAAGCAATTACTGAAAATGGAAACGATGTTACTTCGCAGTTTCCTACACAATAAGTCGAAAAGGTTGTTGATGAGCCGCGAAGAAGCAAGAGAGTTAAAGTTGCAAAAACTTTTGGTTTTAACTTTGTAACATGTATGTTAGAAGATGAGCCTCAAACATTTGCAGTAGCAACGTCAACTCCAGAAGCACCATTTTGGAAGGAGGCAGTTGATAGCGAAATAGATTTCATCATGCATACCCACACTTTTGAGATAACTGATTTACCTCATGGTTTTAAACCTTTAGGTTGCAAATGGGTTTTCAAACGGAAGCTAAAACTGGAAGGAACTGTAGATAAATGATGTGGTTTTTATATAGTGGTAAAAAGGGTTTGATACTCAGACTTGTGAAGATTCGATTTTCAGACCTAATTTTTAATAACTAAAATAAAGAAAATTAATATAAAGTTGATTTAAAATTGATGGGAAGAACTAGGACTAAGGATTCCACCATTCGCCAATTTTTCAAGTGATAAAAATCTTGCAACTCATGTATTCAGTTTAATCAAAACATTGCCAAAGTTAGGTTTTCAAAATAATAGTTGTAAATCGTAAGCATGAGACATCAAAATCTCTAAACCCAGCATGACTCATCAAAAGAAAACACAACTAATTGATAAATTTTTCCAATTTTAATCAAAGCAAATAATTATAAAAGAATTGCAAAAAATAAATAAAATAAGAATTACCACTTTATTATTGGAAAAATAACTTCCTTGGTCGCCCCAGTGATGGTGATTAGCTCGTTGTATTGGAAACACCCTCAAAATAGGTTTTCATAGCTCAAAAAGTGTTTACAATGATGAAATAGAAGTAACACAGAAGAACAGACACGCTTATAAGCGTTACAGATGATGTTCTCTACGTTACAGAAGAAAAAAAAGAAAACAGATAGAAAAGAACGGACTTCAGGCGCTTCAGAAATATGACTGAATCAACGACAGTTTTCTCTAGCCTTATGTTCTTCCCGTGTTCTTCACCAGTAGAAAATTGGTTTTTTCCTGAACTCTTTTCTGTGGTCTCTGGCATGCCTTTTCTTCAATTCTCTTTGGTATTTATAGGTTTAGGTAACCCTAATACACCATCCTTAACCGATTAGGATGCAAATCCTTATCTAAATCCAACGCAAATTATGTTTAAATCCAAACAGGAACAACTTCCTTTTTCGGCTGTGAATCGATTTGTCAAGCAATTTTTTCCAGCTTGAAACACTCAGAAGTGATGTGTTTAATCTTGTTTTCGATTCTTCTTTAATTGGGTAACTCAGAATTACCCCAAACTCTTTAAAACACGTTCTACACCAAATTCAGAAACTTTCTTCACGTAACACTAACTTTCCCGCCATTTTCAAGTCTTTGAATTTAAAGAAGGGTGCCCCCAATCCAACTAGTGGGTGCCTTTAACACTTTTGTTGGGTGCCTTTAGTAATTTTCTTGGGTGTCTTTAACAATTTTTTGAGCCGATTTTTCCACAAATACTTATTTCTCGAAAATACCTACAAAGACATAAAAACTCGTAAATAGTATAAAATCAAGCATTAACAAAATAGAGAATTGAGCACAATTTAGACACAAAAATATGTCTATCAATAAGTATAAAGCCAAGTTAGTGGTTAAAGGTTTTAAACAAAAAAAAGGCTTGGATTATTTCAATACTTATTCTCCGTCACTAGAATAACATCTATACAAATGTTTATAGCAATATCAGCATTGTATAATCTAGAAATACATCAAACGGGTGTAAAAACTGCCTTCTTGAATAGGGGTTAGAGGAAGAAATATACATGGAACAACCGGAAGGATTTGTGGTACCCGGTAACAAAAAGAAAGTATGCAAATTGGTTAGGTCTCTTTATGGATTAAAGCAAGCACCTAAAAAATGGCATGAAAAATTCGACAAAACCATATTATCAAATGGGTTTAAAGCTAATGAGTGTGACAAATGTGTTTACACAAAAGTCACACCCATAGAGACAGTGATGATATGTTTATATGTAGACGACATGTTAATAATGGGTGACAATCTTGAAATTATTAAGTCTACAAAGAAAATATTGTCTAAAAATTTCGATATAAAAGATTTAGGCAAGGAAGATGTCATTCTTGGAATTAAAATATCTAGAACTAGAGAAGCGATTAAATTATCTCAAGAACATTACATTGATAAAATTTTACAAAAATTTAACAAGGGTGACGAGAAAACGGTGAGAACATCGTTAGATCATAACATCCATCTTAAAAAAATGGGCAGGGGAGTTAACCAATTGGAATACTCTCGAGTAGTTGGAATTCTTCTGTATCTAACGGGTTGTACTAGGCTAGACATAGCATGTGCAGTGAGTAAACTATGTAGGTATACGAGTAACCCTAGTGAAACTCATTGGCAAGCCTTAGCAAGAGTTTTGAGATACTTGAGACATACAAAGGAGTATGGTTTGCATTATACAACTTATCCAGTAGTTCTTGAAGGATATGTTGATGCAAATTGGATCTCAGACATTGATGATACTAAGGATACTAGCGGTTATGTATTTTCTATGGGTAGGGCTGTCATATCATGAAAATCATCCAAGCAAACATTGATTTCTAGATCAACTATGGAAGCTGAGTTTATTGCTTTAGAAAAAGCAGTGGAAGAAGTTAAGTCAGTGGCTTCAAAATTTCCTTGAAGACATACTTATATAGCCTAAGCCCGTGTCAGCAATAAACATATATTGTGATAGTCAAATGGCTATAGCAAAGGCTGATAATAAATATATAATGGTAAGTCTCGACATATTCGTCGAAGACATGAAACCATTAAGCAATTGTGTTCTAGTGGAATTATAACAATGAGTTATATAAGGTCCAGGGATAATCTAGCGGATCCACTTACAAAAGGATTATCCAGAGAGTTAGTAATTGCATCATCGAGGGGAATGGGATTATTGCCTATAAATAAAGATTAAGTTACAACGGTAACACAACTTAGCGATTGGAGATCCCATGGACTAGGTTCAAAAGGGCAAACTAAGTTGTAAAATACTCGTTAGAGACACCGATAGAGATTACTCTCTTTCCCATTCGTATGATGAATCAGTGTCACCTGTCAAGTGAGAAGTTGGAAAGTTCTCCTAATAATTCCTATAGCTTAGTTAAACTAAGAAAAGTATGACAGAATACTTTAAAATAGGAGATCATCTATATGAGTGTGAAGTGGGTCCGCTTTCGTGATAACTATAAGGCTATGTTAATTTAAAATCACTCATGGATTCCAAGATTGTTCAGGGCCGAAATGAACACAATCGAGAACCAATAAAGTAAGGAAATAAGTTATGTGATATCTATTGTATCGGTTTACATTATAAAGTTGAGCAGTTCAAGACATCGCGTTCACTAAGCAACTAGTAAGTCCGGTAGATATTCATTAAGGAAGATTCAAAGCCAAAAGTTATCTTTCCTGATGTACTGATATTCTGCGCACAAACTCTCTAGTGACTTAAGCATTTCCAATTTCTGTGGTGACAGTTTTATTCATGTGGGAGATTGTAGGAAATAAGAATTTGGAGAGCCCCCATATCCATTTTCCCCTGGTGAATAGAAATTGTATTTGGTCCAATAGCTATATCCTATCAGGTTTAGTCATAACTGTTGGTTTCACCGTCGAAACCAAATACACTTAGGGTTATAAAACCCGTCTTCCTCAACACAGGAAGAAAATACAGAAAAAATAAGAAAAAAATTTCATTGTTGTTTCAAAAATTAGACTTGCATCTCCATTGTTGTTTCTAGAGTTTTGTGCTACTTAATTGCGTTTGATTGTTTGATGTTATTCGAGTGCAAGTTAACATCAAAGGTATTGTTGTATCTTGACAAGACTTACTTCCGAAATCGTTTTACACCGATGACGGGAAGTTAAAGTTTTCAGGAAAGAGGATTACCTCGCCTCAATACATCTGTTTAAATTTTCGTTTCATTTGATGTTTGATTCATTGGTCTCTTAGTTACTTCAATAAAGTATGTGAATTCATTGTTTGCATTTAAAGTGTTTAAAAAATTTACTGATACGAATCTTATATGCTTAGGAGAAAATAAAAACGTGGGTTACTTAGTGAGTGAGATCATTATTAACATATAATATAACCTATATTCTTCCAACAATTTTACCATCTAAAAGAGTACTCTTCATTGGAATCTGTCGTTTGGCCTTGATTAAAATGTCACAACTAAAATCAACCAACCGTCACTTTCTACGTTGATAAAAATTATTTTATCATCCGTATAATTATACTGCATACTTCTATCTACTGAACTTTGCACGAGCGGGAGTCAGCTTACAAAATGAGTGTGTAGTTACACCTAGGCTAGCTGGTTTTTAACTCCAATTATAATTATTTTGGCCTCTTTTGTTATAATTATAGGGTTTTTTTTTGTATACAAATGTCTTCCCGGTCTATTTAGCATCCCCTTTTAAATAGGAAAATTATTACAGCATTTCCTATAAACTTGGCTCCGCCCTTGGAGCTTGGTATGATCTTGATATTTGAAAACCATAAGACTTGTTCATATTAGGAAAATAAAAATCCATAACCTAGTCATCTGGTAGTGTTTTTTCCGATCGATATATACCGTGTTTTTTTTCTTCATATGAATATGAATCCTTGCGTAGGACTATCTCAAAATCATTTGAAGATATTAGACATTTTCTTGAAAACTTTTTCCAGTATGAACTTAATTAGGAAAGTACGGCATTATCGTTTCTCAATATAATGTTTCGTATATAGGATAGTAAAACTTAATTTTTTCAAAGTGTTCCTCCACCAAGAAAGTTTGTTCTTCTTTTATTTTGAAGCATCGAGCATGAAGTTCTCTTTTTGTTTGTCAAATTCAATGCCTTCAACTCTGTTCCCAAAAAATTTTGATTCTAAAAGAAGTCGTACCAAGTTCTCAAGAAGCACAAATGCCAAATCCAATATATAATACTAAGTCAAATAAAAACACAATCCAAAACATTTAACCTTATTTTCAACTAAGTAGTCGCTTAAAAAACACTTAACACACTTAAATGGATAAATACAATTAGACATAAAACACCTAGATACCCGACAATGTGAGCCGTCGATATATGGATTTGCCCAAAATTACACACACACAGTTTCTCATACCTCACACGAGAACGAGACCCCATTGTCTGCGCTGCTCATGATTGTGGGGGCCTACCGAGTACCAAGAAACACTGAAATAACCGATGAAAAAGTTGCGGTGGTTTTACATTTATTACGTGGTCTAAATTCTAACACATAATTCATCTTCATAACTTCCACATTTTATATGTAGACCTTTGAGTCTGACTTTGGCGTAAAATTTTGGTAGAAAGAAAGATGATTTTCTGCCTTATATTGTCGGGGAATATATACTATTTGATTTATGGTGCGCTAATAGTCATATTTCTTTTTTTTATATTTACTTTCCTTTTCAAAAAAATCAAAAGCCTTTAACAAGGCTAATAGCCAGTCTCAACTATAAGTCTGATCCTGATAGGAGGAACAGACTAGTACATAGAACAGAAGTTTACCTTGGTCCAATGAGCCAAAGCATGAGCAACATAATTATATGTCTGCGGTTGGAAAGAAATTTGCATACAATAAGAATGGAAGCATAATATTTGATATCCTTAAAAATCGCATATGTCCTTGGATTTCCTTCAAATCTTCCCAAAGAAAATTGGTCTATCATGGACTTAGCATCGCTCTCAATGATGATGTGAGAAATCTTCAGCTCAACTGCTTTTTTCAAAGCAGCCCAAATAGCACGAGCTTCAGATTCTTCAGCCAAAAATACGTCAAAAATCATTGAGGCACAAAAGGAAGCTTTATTCTCAGAGTTGCGCATCACATGTCCTCCACCATTTTCCAAGGTTAAATCATCAAAGGCACCATCAGTATTGCATTTTATCCATCCAAAAGGTGGGGGCGTCCATTTGTCAAGACTAAGGATAATTATACAATTGGGGATATGAATGGTAGGAGAACTAGAAATAAACATGGCTTTAGCTCTGTTGATCACAACCTGATGAGATTCCTTACTAGAATTGAAAATCAAGATATTTTTACTAATCCACAGAGACCAGAGAATGGTAACAAAGAACCTATGTAGATCATCAGGCAGTCTAGAGATAGGGTCAACTAACCAGAAACAAGGCCAATCAAATAAAGATTTATCCAAGAAAATAGAAGTATTAGCACAGAAGTTAGAGATAAATCAAAGACGACTAGCAAAAGGACACAACACAAGAACATGCATAATGGATTCCTGACAAGCAGCACATCTAGGAAAATTCACAGACAACATGGGCATCCTAGTATGAAGAACAGTTCTAGCAGGCAAGGCATTTTTAGCAGCTTTCCAGATAAATATTTAAACTCTATGAGGCACCTTCAAATTCCAAATTCACTTCCAAAGATTGCTACCTGGAGAGGGTCTAGAACCTCTGAGCCACATGTTGGCAGGTTTTGAGAAAAATCTACCATTCTTTAAAATTTCTAAACTCTTGATTAATAAAATAAGAGACTTTAACATTAGGGTCAGGGGGACCAAAGGATTAGGAGAAGCAGATCCCAAAATTGGGATCCACTTGTACACCAGGGATCAATAAATTTTCCATCCCCTACAATCCAATATATGAAAGGCTTAATGAGCTCTTTGATACTGTAGAGACACTTCCAGATCCCAGAAAAGGCACCCGAACATTTAGCGTTAAGGAAACCAGTCCTAGGGAAATACCTATCTTTTGAAGAAACAACAAGTAAGCAATTAGGATTCTCAATAATTTTTCAGGAATTTCTGGTTATCATGGATAAGTTGCTCAACTCATCTTTCCTGAAGCCAAGACCACCTTCAGACTTTGGAGAACACAGAGTGTCCCATCCAAGAAGATACAATTTCCTATCTTTGGGATCTAAAGTTCCCCCACCAAAATTTACACAAATGGGAATCCATCTTCCTGCAAAGGTGTTTGGGAATTAGGAAAGCTCCCATTTGGTAAAGAGGGATGGCCTGACCAACATGTTTGACAGGGGAAGTTCTAGCAGCCTAAGAAAGCTTTTTATGAAACCAAGAAGAGATTTTGGCATCAATAGACTGGAGGATCCCCATATGGGTTTGGATTTTAGAAGATTTGAAATGAATAGGGGTACCCAAATATTTTTCGCCCAAGTTACGAGAAGTTATATTTAGAATGCCATAAAGATGATTCATCAGAGGTTCAAGAATTTCTTTACTAGACAAGATCCCAGATTTATCAAAATTTATTTCATGACCAGAAGCCAGACAATACTTATGCAAATAGTATTTTATAGTTTGAAAATCTTTGACAGTGGCTTTAGAAAAAAAAAAGGAATCATCAGCAAATAAAAGGTGAGTAATGCTAGGGGCATTCTTACAGATTTTAACATCTTCCACAAGGAATTTTCTATTCAGGGAATCAATGTAGGAAGACAAAGCTTCAGAACAAATGATATAAATGTAGGGGGAAAGAGGGTCCCCTCTTAATCCTCTTTCAGGATTAATGAGACCAGTAAAAAAGAGTAGGAAACAATAGAAAGGCATTGACCAATCAAATTGATCCAGTCATTATTAAGATCCATTTTTTATAAAAAAATTTCAAGGAAAGACCATTCCAGTTTATCATATGCCTTTGACATATCAAGCTTAATTGTTGTTATACCTTCTTTTCGCGTATGATGGTTAACATAATAAATAACCTCATGAGACAGAAGAATGTTATCAGAATACTTCTTTTAGGAACAAAAGCACTTTGGTTTTGGGAAATGAGTTTATCCATAAATGGTTTTAGCCTATTATCCAAGGTTTTTGAAAAAAAATTATAGATGATTGCATAGCCTAATAGGTCTATATTGTGAGACCAAATCAGCCAGCGGCACCTTTGGGATGAGGAAAATATTGGTATATTGAAAAGCTTTGACAATGTGTCCTATCCTGAAACATGTTTGAGTCATATCAATCACAGCCTCACCCGCAATTTCCCAGTATTTTTGGTAAAAGAGGCCAGTAAAACCATATGGGACTAGGGATTTTTCCCCCATTTGAAAAACAACGTTTTTTATCTTCTCAGCAGTAAGTTGAGTGTTTA
This sequence comes from Papaver californicum, assembly GCA_023531435.1. Lineage (NCBI taxonomy): Eukaryota > Viridiplantae > Streptophyta > Magnoliopsida > Ranunculales > Papaveraceae > Papaver > Papaver californicum. Next base: position 110,554 of record JAJJMC010033073.1, on the reverse strand, counting down.
GATATTGGTTATCCTCAGCAGAGAATTTCCTTGGGATATCATCAAGGATTTCATCCTGGAATTGTTGAGGGTGAGAAAAGTAGAGATTTTTAAAGTAGTCCACAAAAGAACTACTAATATTATCTCTATCGGTTAGATTAGTACCAGTAGAATCTTTGATCCAACTAATGACATTCCCTTTTCTCCTGAATAGAGTGACTCTGTGGAAATATGAAGTATTTCTGTCTCCTTTCATGAGCCAAACTTCTCTGGATTTATCTTTCCAATACAATTCTTCTAGATTATAGAGGTAGGCCAATCTAGCTCTTATACGAGACAAGGAATTAGAATCAGTGGGGTTGGAGACTTGTATGGAAGTTAGTTCCTCCCTAGCGGTAGATATATTAGTTTGAATATTACCAAATGAGGACTTATTCCACTCTCTAAGGCATTTTTTGGTATTCATTAGCTTAACTCTTAATTTGTAAGCAGGTGAAGCCACCATATTAGCATACCAGGAATTAGCAATGATATCCCTACAGGTTGGATCTTCAATCCACATAGACATAAAATGAACTGGTTTGCGCATAAAAACAATATCAAAATTGAAACCTATATGCATAGGACAATGGTCAGAGGAATCTATGGGAATGTTATTCACACAAAATTTAGGAAAAAGATAGTCAGTAGATTGATTGACAAGGCGCATATCCAGTCTTTCGAGGATTAACTCAGTTCCCGACTGCATGTTAGACCAAGTGAATTTAGGGCCAGAGAAACCAGGATCATGTAAGTCAAACACATTACATAAATTTTTAAGATTAGATAGATCATCATCATTAATTTCAACTCCACCAATTTTATCCTCAGGACCTAAAAGGGCATTAAAATCTCCTACCACAAAGTAAGGTTCATCGTGGGGGAGGGGGGGAAGCTATCATGCATTGACTATTCCAAAAGGTCTCCATAAGACTACTGTTAGGTTCACCGTAAATGAAGTATATATGACAGGTCTTGGAGTGTATAATATCCCTAGATGTAACATAGATGCCCCTAGAATTGGAGGATAAAATACTCAAGCTGATTTCTTTTGTCCAAGCAAGAACAAGGGTTCCACTTCTTCCAACACAAGGCACATTAAAAGCGCAAGGAAACCCCATATTTTTAAGCTTCCTGGCAGCATTATCCTTTTGTATTCTAGTTTCAGATAAGAACACAATGTCTGGGTTTATGTTCCTAAGCAAAGTATTTAGCTCTTTATTGGTAGTTTTTTTACCAAATCCCCTGACATTCCACACCAACATATTAACATTATTAACTGGGAAGCAAGCATTGATATTAGGTATATCGTTAACGAAATCATTTAAAGAGAGGGATTATGATTATTAACATGATTGGTGGAGTCATAGCTCCCATTAAGTTGAGTATTGGCAGAGTCACCACTCCCTTGAGAAGTATGGGCACCATTTGGATCCAAGGAAGAAGTGTCCTGAGAAGAATTGATGTGGGCACCATTGCTAATATAAGTATTGTCAGAAGCTCCATTAAAGCTACTGTACGGGTTGATCAAGGAATGAGTGTTAATTGTAGAATTATGACGATGAATGGGAGAGAGAATACCCAAATTGGTAATGGGTGAGCAGAGATTGTTGTAATCAGGCTCAGAGGTGATAGTGCTTTCAGGGGTGGATGACCATCATGCTCTTTAGAGCTGATTTAGTTGCTCTATTACGCTTTCGGAGATCATCTCTTAGGTTAATCTTTCGTTTAAGATTGGATAAAGCATCATGTTCAGCTGCAAGAGATATAACTTCTTCTCTGTAGAGGGTAGGCAATTGAGACACAAGAGCATGTTTCTCAGTACTTTGAAACATCTAGGAGAATTAGTGGTACAAATAGGTTTCAATGTTTCCAAGTGAGAGGGGAAAATCATAGAAGAGATAGTGGGATTATCTTCCTTGTTGATTATCTGATGTTGGGAAGTTTGCAAAGAGCTGGTACAGTTGGAAGTATTATGGGATTGGACTGGGCTTACATCATTAGAGAAGAATATCTATTGGGGTTCTCCATGTGATTAAATCTGGGAACTCCTTTACCGGTGTTACTAGGAGTAACGGTAGCATCCATAACTTTACCCTTCACCAAAGCAGATTGGGGTAGTAATTCCTCTTGAGTTTCCATGACAACATCAACACGATGTGGAATAACAGCTTCATAAGCCCTAGTAGGAACAACTTCATTTGTAATGACTTGAGGTTGAAGGGGAATCCACCTGGAAACTCTTAGAAGAGAATAATGAACATTAGAAGAATAACTCGATTCTCCTTGAATAGTTTTTAGCTTAGCTTGTTTTCTTGGAAATAGGGAGGCTCATTACATTACTTCAATTGAGAACAACATCTCTGTGATCAATAACCCGACAGGTAGTACAGGAAAATCTTGGAACCATAAAGTAACGACATTCAATGAGAAATGACTTTATCTCCCTCTTGTAACCAAAGGAATCCCCGTATGAAGCGGTTTTTGGATAGGAACACATACGCAAATCTTGATATTTTTCTTGAAAAAATGATTCCCATAGGGTTCTTTAGCGTCAACTAGTTCTCCCATCTTGAAAGTTAGAGCCTTAAGATCTTCAAACTCAGTAAATTCTTTAGGAACATTGCACAGAATCAACCACATCAATTCATCTGTGAATGTTGTTTGGTAGTTATTTGGCCATCCAGAAGCTAGAATAGTTCTCAGAACAATGAGGTAGCCACAATCAAACCATGGCCTTTTAGATTCCACCTTGTTAAAGTCACTTTCATCCAGAAGTATTATAAGGACCATGTTTCTCAAACCACTAAAGGTAGTGACAGTAGGTGTTTGGATGAAAGGTCATTGAGAACAAATATAGCTTTTTACCGAAGTTGTAGGAACAAGAGATTCACTATACACATAACCCACCATGCACCATTTCTAGTTGTTGTCATTTTCAGACAACACCACAGTTTTATCAATAAAGACGGGTTTAGTGAGGGTAGAGGGAGGGTGAGTTTTTCAGCCATTTGGGAAGAGAAATCTGAATATCTCTCTCAGTAGGTTTGGGTTTACCATCAGTGTTGATGTTCTTCATAAAATAAAGTTGAGATACTAAAATATTGATCAAAAAGTTGTGGTTGGTAGAAGTGAGCTGAGGATGATATGTTAAAGATTTGATATTGACGAGTATATATACTTTCAACTGAAAAAGACAATACCAAGCGATGGTGTTACCAACACTATGAAAATGAAATTGCATGAAGATACTGACATTGACTTGGGATACTTGAAACTACGAAGCTTCAACCTTAAAATGAGAAAGATTTGGTTGTTCAATTTTTTCCACATAGGGGAGGAATGTGTTAACTAATGCAAGCTTCTGATGTTTAAAGTTGATATGTTGAATCACTTTTACAGCTAGGTTCTGCATCCAAATTTTTTTTGTGAGACCATGACCCTACGATAAATTGGATTTGTTTTTCACATGTAGATGAGCATCGTTTCTAGCAAAATAGAGATTGCTGACGATTAGCCCCTGGATCATATAACTGATATAAGAGGGATGGGAAATCCTATGGTCAAATAGAATTCTAGAATAATAAATGTGTTTGTTTGTTAGCCAGCAAGAGGGATGGAAATTGCAGAAACTTCCAACTGATATTAAGGTTAAAACATGGGACGCGAAGCAATAGTGGTTGAAAAAATTTGAGGGAATTATCTGAAAAATGTTGCTTTAAAATTGGAGGGAATTTAGTGGTCTAAAAACCATGTTGACCTGGAGGAAAACAATTTATGGGGTAGTAATATTGGGGGGTTGGGTGGGTAATTTGAAATAGGTTTGTCAGGTAACAAAACGGGAGACATTCTGGCCTACTCCTAACAATCCTGATGCCCCTTCCCAGGTACTTGTTGTTCCGAATCTGCACAATTTTAAAGAAAAATTATTGTTAGTTTCCATTTAAACTTATCAGGATTAGGTGAACCACCCATAGACTTCTTAATGGTAGCCCTGGGCATGATTAGACACGAGAGAAGATAATGAATGAGAGATTGAAAATACAAGTAACCAAAATAATGATAGTTATGGAAACAGTGCCAAGGATATTGGGAACTGGAAGAAAGATGAGAATGGTTGTAATTTTTCTAGAGGGGATGAATCAAGCCTTGAATATGCGTGAATTTCCAAGAGACATGGCGTTTCACCAAATTCCATAAATTAATAACCACTCTTAGGATTCTATAAAAGCATATTAGAGACCCATTTTCCAGATTAAACCAAGAGATTTCCATAAACAGAAAAGAGAACAAAATAGAGTTGGAGATTAAGGATGACTGATCAGAATGAAAATGGTAAATTGCAACTGGAAATAATCAACCGTCAACAACATTTGATCACGTAAGGAGGGTTGCACTGACATTGGAGACTCATGAGATAGAGTTATTGAAGAATTGTTTGGATATTGAAATTGCAAGATGTACTCGTGCTATAGAGTATCAAAGGGTTCTTCAAGAGAACCAGGTTGAGTTCTATTTATGGAAACGTAAAAGGGAAGCGAGAGATAAGATGAAGAGACGTGAAAGAGATGACCAGGATAATGATGATTACACATGGAAGAAAACCCGAAGTGCAACTGAGAGTGATTCTGATGAATCAGAGCAGGAGGAGCAAGAAATTGAGAGTTCAGATGAAGATGAGAAGGATGTGAATAATGCACAGAATGTTGAAGATGCATTGTATGAGTGGTACTTAGCCGAAAAAGCCAATCGTCCACTTTTTGCAAGAACAATGCAAGACCGATTGGCTGTTGATTCTGATGGGGAAACTGTTGAAGGGGTTGACAGAGATGGAGAGCCAATGGGGGTTGCATAAGAGACCGAAGCAAGTGATGAGGATGAATCTTCAGATGATTCCAGGGGGTTATGGTCCTGCTGCATCAACTAACAGTGAATACAGCCTTTGCAATGAAGAGGACGATGATAGCTATAATGGGGGAGACTGGTAAAGGACTTCCTTAGAGCAAAAAATAGATCATAGGTATTGAGCTTTTTAAATTGCTTAATATAGGAGTTCCTGATTTTCAAATGCAAATCTATTTGGTGTTTGTTATCTCCTTTGCTGGCTGTTTTCTGGTGGTGGACTACTTCTTCAGTTTTTAGGTTGTACGGACGTTTATGAGCTTACTGTGAATGTTTGTTGATATGAAATATTTGTGGGAATTTTTATTTTGTTGGAACTTGTTGGTAGAATTTTGTTGTTTTTTTTAATCGAGAATCACTTGGTTATTGCAAGATGATTCTGTTAAATTTGTTATTTTAGGGTTTGTGACTAATATGGATACGTAAGTGAATCTGGTTATGGATGAAAGAATGGATGTTTTTGATCTGCAAATGACTAATGCTTATGTAAAATTTATAGATTGAATTTATGAGTAAGGTAAGCAAAACTGCAATTTGGTTAAAAAAGATTGATGGATCGCTGAGGAACTTTCCGGGAGAAAATTTTCATGAGAGAGAACAATTGTTCATCCAAGAATTTTGCTTTGATTTATTCACTTCTGTTGTTCTAGAAACCAACAACTTGTTGGATTCGGGGTACTATTAGAGGAGACTACACAGGAGCGATGTAACACCCCGAATTTTGGGTCTGGATTTTTTCCCAAAATCCAAAATGCCACATATGCATCTGAAGTCCAAGTCCGATTTGTTCCATCCAAGTCCATTAGATGGAAACCATTCATATATTTCACTACTAAAATTAATTGTAAGCAACTTAAATTAACTAAAGATCATTGAAACATCATTAGTAACCACACAAATACCGGTGATAATCAGTTATGGAATATTCATGAGTAACTCGAATTATGAGTACAAAACCAGATGGTGTATATCAATCACTCGTGCTGAATCGTGACACGGCTGCCTAGGTACCCACAGGGATCAAGCACGGCCGTGGTTCATCAACATAAAAAAAATAATGGATTCACATTTAACTTTTTGATAAAGAAAACATGCTCAAGATGTATAAAACAAAACTTATAGAAAAACCCTGATCGCATGGATCTCATTGCGCAATACAATTATATTCTTGGAAGGATAAGTGGCAAAATAAAACCCTTCATTAATAGAATTCAAACCCAACCTTTGAAAGCCAACATCAATTCCAAAAAAATAAATAGTGATTAACTTTAACAAGATTACATGCACAAAACTACATCAACATATTTTCCTATCAGATTAACCAATCAATACTCAGTGGATCTCAAAGATATATTCACCACGAAATCATAATCAAAATTTATACATTTCGCATAAATTTCAAAGGAAAGTAACATCTAGATGTCGAATAATGGAAGATTCCATATACTTATACAAGACAAATTTTCTACGCACACAACTGTATACTCACCACAATTTGGAGTACTTATCATGATCTTATTATTATGAAAATTGTACACCTTAAACTTAGATCAACAATTTGTAACATATACAAAATTCGGAAAAAAAGAACAATTATAGCTTCTTAAATAGAGGTTTTAGTAGTTATATTACGTTTTATGAAATCTGTAAAAAGGTCCTTCTTAAATCGAAGTTTATGGACATTATAATGGTCCGATCATCTTCAAATTGTTTTCTGATTATACCCAACACAAATATATACAACATACCCAAATTTCACATCAAACCAATGTCTCAAACAAAACATATTGATTTTACAAGATCGTTCTAATAACTGGGAAGATTACATCATGTTACCAAAATATTCATAGTTAATTCATAATAATCTGAAACTAACCAAATCTAAAGCATAATAAAAGATAAGAGACACATCTAAAACTTTTATTAAGTTCAAAAATCATTCTAATATCATCAAGACTGCCTAAAAGAGTCAAGATCATGACAGAGCGAAACTGTCCATAAATTTTAAAAAACATCACCCAAGTTAAAAGATACATTCAACGGTGAATATGTGGTGGATTATCCTCAAAATTTAACCAGAGATACATAAGTGTGTTATTTAGTAACAGGAGAAAGCTGATCATCGATCATAAACATAAAATTATATAAACATATTACCGAAATTTAACTATACAAAACATATGAAAAATGCAATCGAGTACAAGAAAAATCACCCAAAAAGAAAGGGATTTAGCATTCTACCTTTAATAGATATAAATTCCTATTGATTATCCTTAGGCTTTCTCTATAAAACTCTAGCTACATCTCCTTCTCATTCTTCCTAGTTTTGTTTTTTTGGTTTTTCACCTTTCTCCCTCCTTTTTATTTTTTTTTCTTCTTCCTTTTCTTTCCTCCTTCTAGTGCCTCCCCCTGGTCTCCCCATTAACAATTCATTTATAATCGGGTTTTTGGAGTGAAAATTCATCATATACCAAGTGTACCCGTAATGGGCTAAAAATTGATTTTTGGACCTAATATTGACATGTTTCACCATTTTAAACTATACCTTGAACTTTGAACCTCGGATTTAGGTGATTCTAAAGGCTATGGGATCGTTACAAATCCCTTTGTCATCTGACTTAGAGTAAAACCGAATTAAAATTCAAAGTTCTAGATGCCTCTCATCCACAATGAGACTAAATGGATTGATATTCTTCTATGTACATCCAAGTTATTTTAGTTTAATGAATTTAGCCATAAATATGCAGATTTGAGGATTCTATAGAGTATCAAAAAATAACTTTAATTAAACGAATTTACACAATTATCTCGTTGAAAGAATTATGAAAATATCCATAGAATAAAAAAGGACATAATTAACCTCAAATTTGGATGCGAGTATTACAAGCAAAGTGTAGCCATACCACAGGAACCAATGATGATGAAATATGGAAAAGATAGTTTTACCGAGGAACTCGTGGGCACGACAACTTGACCTTAGGAAGGTCCAAAATTGAGAATGACGAGAAAAAAGTCCTTGAAGCTATTAGGAAGGAAATTAACAAAAGAAATAAAGATCTCACAACATCTTATGCATCCAACACAACTAATTTCAATCTCCGTTTATGTTCAAAAGGAATCCAAACACTGTGTTTCCAGTTTTTGGTAACCCAGATGGAAAGAAAGCTAAGTCATGGAACGAGGACTTTTTTTTCTCGTAATTTTTTAAACCCATTTTTGATTCAGCTACACATTTAACAATGTGCTGTCACTTCGGGGTTAACTCTGGTTTATCTGTTGAAAAAAAAGTTGAAAACTAGGAAGAACTGTTAATTCATGTGTTTTGGCAGATGGAAAAACGTGAATTAGGTTTTGATGGAAAACATCTAGCTAGCATGTGTTGGTTGAAGTATGAAACAAGGATTTGGACATGTAGTTGAGTCGAAATTCGGCAAACGTACGAGTTTTATACGGATTCGTAAAAGTTAAATTTGGTCAAAAATTCGGTCAACGGTTCATATTTAACAGTAATTCGAAATGGCATACGTACATGTATAATTCATTCTAGATATATGAATTCGACACTGAAAATTCGGCACATACTAAGTTATAAGAGGATGTCTTTTTAACGTAATATTATTGAAAAGTTGCAGCAAATTCATCTTGTGGGTGGAAGTACTTGGGGTTGGGCTCCTTAATGGGATCCAACTGAAGATCTTGATGCCACAACTCTAACTAAGAATGAAGAAAACCTCGATTTTACACTTTAAGATGTATATTATTATATATAAATAATAATCACCAAATAACATACAAATCATCGGTTCATATTCTAGTTAAAGAGTTAGAAGGGTCGAATCCTTATACGGCCAGAGTTTTTTAAAAACACATTAAGCTTAATTATTGAGCCAAAATAAGTTAAAATGGCGTATAACTAATGGACCAGAGTTTTTAAAAAACACATTAAACTTAATTATTGGGTTAAAATGACGTACAACTAATAGGCCCAGCCAGTTTTCGATAACTTTATATTAAACACGAACCATGATCAGAAGTGGAGTAATACGACCATTTTATTTGGTCCCGAATCATTCAATGAAATTCCCGAATAATTCACGAATAAAACAGCAAATTACTAACTAGGGTTGGATGATTATTTTTTTTAAAACATAATATGGTTGGGATGATAATACTTAGAACCAAAAACGCAATGCACATTTTGGAATGACATCTACTCTACAGTAATGTAGGAAGAGACTGTAATTACGTGCACTAAATTACTTGACCTACTAACCTTTATCCCCAAGGACCCTAACCCCATAACATTTAAGACTACTGTTACTAGCTAAGTAGCTATGTTGATTCATTCCGCTGATCAAAGCTCATTAGTAGTCTCACCACTACTGTACAAGTATAATTCCACGGCCCACCTATCATTTTTGCTGATTTCGGTCCTACCCGTTCTCTGTCCTTTTTATAATGAAGTGAAATGAAATGAAGAGATGGTTTGAATTCCCAACGACATTAAAATCTCCAGAATCCCACAGCTTTTCAGACTAGACATAGAGCTACCCCTACTAGGTATTATTAAGTCGCAATTATTATTTTTATTATACTCTTCCTGCTCATCGGATATTCCAAGGACCTCCCTTGGTGTCCATGGAGGTTGTAATGTGGAATTACGTATAGTAACGGGAGTGTTAAGTCAACCATTATAGGATTAATTTCTTGCATAATATGATGCGACTCATCCAAGATTATTTCGAAAATTTTACCTGCAGTGACATCCATAAAAATTGTAGGATTAAACCGGAACATAAGATGCAACCAGGAAATCGTTATAACTAGTTCATATTCCAAGTTCCAACAGCCTACCCTCTCCCTCCGATGAAAAGCAAGAACCATTGACACTTTGGCCAAAAAGTGGGAGAGGGGAAGTGACGACTGACGAGAAAGGATAGTCTACTATCCTTCCCTTTCTGTAATTTGGGGATTTGTAAAGAAAAACTTAAATAGAATTTGAGAATACATTTCGACAGATTTTCAACTCCATTGTCATGATACCCCCTTAAATGCTAACTACATTTGAAGCTTTAAGCCAAAAAGGCAAATTGACGCAATCACACAACAACCCAACAGTCAAAGTGCGATCATATTTTAATCGGTGGTCAAATTATGAGACCCCAAAAGCAAATTTGTGCAATTTGTAAGATAACAATTAATGCAGAATAATCCTAACATATTTTTTTTACCATCTCAATATATGACATCATGTTAATCTACTACTACCACAGCTAGGGTTATACATGGTATGGTTAAAACTGTAAAATCACACCGTTTAAATCTAAATCGAACTGTATTATTTATCTAACAGTTTGGTATGATTTTAATTTTGGAAAAACTATTACTCTTGATATGGTTTGGTTTAGCACAAAACCGAACTGAAAACTCGTTAGTAAAATCGTTAATACTAGTAATTAGGTTTTTTTACCATTAGAATATGAAATAATCTAACTAATTCCACTTGGTTCTCTTATATCTTTATTTTATTTTATTTTTATTTTATAATTAATTGTATTGTGAAAGTATATTCTCGAACAAGATACTACTGAATTTAGTCAATCGAAATTAACTCCACATTCTATAAACAAAAACTGTTTTCTCCTTCAATTGTTTGTTTACGGATGATAAAATTAATGACTAATGAAATATCATCTAAATACTCTTTAAAAAGTGTATACTACTAAAGACTTTTCTAATCACATACGATGGATGAATTATAAAATATTATTGTGACTTATATATACTAAATACTAATATTATTTTTAATTTTAAAATTTTAAAAAATCAATTGTTTTACATCAAACCTTCTTATCCAAAATCATATTAAACCGTTTATAAAATGGTGTAACACTGTCTCAAAAACTTAAAAACCGTTGTCCAAAACTGTACCGTGTTGAGCTACATATTTATATATAAGCTTCAACCTAAAAACATACACAGAGGAAGAAAACAATACAAGTCCTAGAGTAGAGGCTATAAGTCCAAATTACATTGTTTCCTTCAACCTAGAGATATCAATCAATAACCACTGCTACTTCTGGTGGCAAAAACAGTCAAACATCATTATCTAATGGCTAAAAAATCACAGCCATGTGTCAGTAAAAACTTAATATTTTTTACTAAAAGAAGTCAAACCCCGTTGACTGATTCTTCTTGACATTTGCATCTTGAAAAGATGACGTTGAAATTCTGGCTGCTGCTGCCTTGACCGATGGAATTCCGGGAGGTGGATATGACCGGACTAAAGCAAAATTCAGACCTTTGAAAAACGGATGTGTTTTCACCTCAGCCGAACCTCTTTTAACACCCAATCTTTTCTCTGGATCTTTAACTAATAACTCTGAAATCAGTTCTCGAGCATGTAATTCCGACATACTCGCCGGAGATTCAGTCGGGAAAGACAATTTTTTCTTGACAATGTTTCTTAATGTCATTTCATTAGTCTCACCAGCAAATGGAGTAAACCCATAAATCAATTCATATATAAAAATCCCGTATGCCCACCAATCAACAGCATTGCCGTGTGATTTCCCACTGGCTACTTCTGGTGATACATATTCGTGGGTCCCAACAAACGAACATGATCTTGCTGATACAGGTTCAGCTACAAATTGTCTATTTGTTGTTGTTGTTGTCCGTACTTTTCTTGATGGCCGGAATGACCAGCTTTTCCCACCGCCGAAACAGAACAATGATTTGGTTGGTTTCTGATAGAGATTGATGGCTGTGCAGGAGTTGTTATTATTATTGAAAGGTGATGAAACAGGTGATTCAACGGCTGGGATTGCATTTGAACATAGAGAAAGATCAAAATCTGATAACATGATATGACCATCTGATCTGACTAATATATTTTCCGGCTTCAAATCTCTGTATATGATTCCTAACATATGAAGGTATTCTAATGCAACAAGAACTTCCGCCGCATAAAACCTGAATCAATCACAACATTCCAAAATCATCAATTTGAGTAACTTGGGGCTTTGAAATCAAATGATGATTTCAGAGAAGAAAAAAACAAGTAATGAAAAAACAAAATGACTAAAATCAAGAAACCAAACACAATAAACAATAAAAAAGTGGAGCTTTATTCTAATTTTTAATAGTATCTATCACAGGCCCTTTTTACTAACCTTGCCGAGCTCAAAGAGAAGCGTTTTGCTGGTTGTTTGTGACGGAGTGAATGTAAATCACCACCAGAACAATACTCCATAACAACACAAGAGAAATGTGAAGCTTCAAATTCAGCATAAAGAGTAGGGAGAAATGGATGATCTAACATTTTTAATATCCTTCTTTCTGTTTCAGCCCTTGTTAGTTTCTTTTTTACTGCTAATGCTTCTTTGTCAACAACTTTCATTGCATAGTAATTACTGTTTTCATCATCATCTTCTCCTTCGTTGTTATTGTTAATTCCTTTGAGACGACAGAGATAAACATGGCCAATATCACCACTACCAATCCGACGGACAAGTTTAAAATCTTTGAAATTTAGAGCATTTTTGTTGCGGGATATAGCTGAACGAATAACTTCCCAAGCTAAATCTGACGATCTATGAGGTTTTAATGATGAATAATACTCTGGGGATGATGAAGAATATGGTGTTTTGATTGTTTGAGTTGTTTCTAATGTATCAAATGAGAGATTACTGAAACTACTACAACTTTCACAACTCATTGAGCTCTGACTTGATGTTAAGGTGGTTTCAGAACCTTCTGAATCTGGAGGAAAATCAAACATTTTTTTTTTTGAAGGTGAAGAAACTAATGACTCTTGAAGGGACTTATTTAAAGTGACATTTTTGAAACTCTGGAATAAAATTAAAGGATTGTTTTTTAAGATACTTTCAGTCAAAAAAAGTGAACTACTTTGAATATAAATCTTTTCAAAGAACTATAAAACTTAAAACTTCTGAAATGACTAGTGAAAAAGATGAAGAACCTAGAATATTAATAAACTGTTTGAGAATCAGAAAATGATAAAAAGAAGAAGAAGACTAGACAGACTGAGAGAAGATTTGAGGTGGATTTGGTTAAGACTTATTTTGTAATTTTTCTTTTCTGATAATGAATCAGATACTAAGAAAGAAGAAGTAATGAAAAATCCAAAATACCGACAGTGATATAACCAAAAAAAAGAACAAATAAAAGGAAAAGGGAAATGATTCTCCACAGTAAATTTGAAGAAGAAGCACAGAAGAAGAAGAAGAAGAAGAAGAAGAAGAAGAAGAGAATAATCTACTTGAAACAAAGCTCAAATTCTCGACAATATAACATGAAAATAAGATTCGTTTTTCAATAAACACCCGTCACTTTCGCCATTAAACACTGCATTCTGTTTAGAACAACCTCAACACAGCACAATACACATTGAAACTTGAAATCCCCTCCCACCACCACCATTAAAAGACCCTTTTGCTTCCTGTATACACTTAGCAATAACTATTTCTAGGGTTTATAAAAATTGAAGAGATCTCATTTGAGAAGTTCCTTCTCACAGTTTTGTTTCTTTATACTACCATCTATCTCAGACTCAGTCTGTCTTAGATTTTGAAGGAAGTGAAGAAATCCAGCTTTCTTTCTTTCGTTATCAGTAGGCTGTGGTGTTTCTTTATTTGATGTGTTTGTTGGGAAGGACAGTTGGTGGTGTTGGTTACTAAATTTCTCAAAATGTTTTATTATTTAAGTTATTATTTTTTAATAGGTCGTACGGTCGTTTAACTAAACTAAGGATTATATTTTATACTACTATTAGATTAAGTGGATGGATAATAATAATAATAATAATAATAATAATAATAATAATAATTTAACTAGGGGTAAAAGTTTTTTTTTGGTGTTAGAGTAGAGTAGAGTAGAGTGTGATTTTTGGTTGACTTGACATGTGAGGCAACAGTTCAATTCACTCGTGTACATCTTGTACAGGTAAAAGAAAAAGTAAAAGAGGTGGAAGAAGAGTTTCAGGCTTTATCAGATGCTCGTACCACTTGGTTTACTGTGTTTAACTAGTTCTTACAAGTGTCATAAGAGAGGATATTAATCAGTTTAAGACAGAGGAGGAGGGTAAATTTTTATAACTTTTTCTACTTTGGTGAAACAAAAACTTTTGACTTCTTCTACTTCACAACTCTTTTTTAACCACTTAAGTCAGTAAAAATTACTGTGGTTGATTTTGATGTATCGATGGTTCTTGTTGGTTAAAATCATGGGATGAACCGATGAAGTGTAAAATTCTTGATATAATTTCCGGGGAAATTATGGGTTTAAGGTTTTTCCCCTTCCAATTGCTTTAATACAGTAAAAAACTGTTATTGTTGTTCTCCAAGTTCACCCATCACAATTGTTTGGAAAGAGTTTCGAGAATAACATTTGGTGCTAGTTTGTGTAGTCATGTGTGGACTGTGGTGTGTACAGCTTAACTATATCTTTGAACAAAATACTTGTTAGCTTAAATATCGTCTCATTAAGAAAATGAGCAGTCGAAACATATTACCTCACAAATAATGAATAATTGACATTATTTTTGTTTTGAAAAATCCTTGTACTAAGGACCAGTGTAGTTAATTTTAGTCGGTAAGTCGAAATATCGTCGGTTTTACAGGTATTGGGCCTCACCCGATACGAAATAGCCTATACAGGTAAAACGGTTTTTTTCCAAAAATATCGGTCGATATTGACCGGTATGAGTTGACCGAAATGACCGATATGGATCAGTAAGGCCGGTTTTCAATTAAAAAATATCCAAAAAATAAATAAAAATTATTTATTATTGTTTTAGAGTTTTCAATTGTTACTCATATTTTTTATAGTATTTTAGAAAAATGAGTACTAATTTTATATCTTAATAGGTCAAATATAAAAAAAAAAAAAAACGTTTGATATAATAATTATAGATATAAAATATATGAACCGATATTTGCCGATATTTGGAACCGAAATATCCCCGATACAAGACGTACCAATGTATCGCTCTTGACCGGTACAAACCAAAATCCGATATTGACTACTATTGCTAAGGACAGATAAAAAATAAAATGATCACCGATGAAAAAACTGATACTCCTTCCGTTTTAGAAAAAGTGATGCTTTTACTTTCCAATTTAATCTATTTTTAGATAAAAATAAAAAAAAAATGAAAATATCACTTTTTCTGAGACAGAAATAATATAATGGTTGTTTAATGGATTTTGGAGAAAAAGAGGAAAATAAATAATCCCAAACAGATTATTATACGAGCAAGTTGTCACAGGGGTGCACCAAATGGCTCAACACATGGCTAATTCACCCTTGTGCA
>JAJJMC010033073.1:83235-85534 GCA_023531435.1 Papaver californicum | reverse complement strand
TACAAATTTGGGTCACAATGGTAGGAATGGCTAAACTCAATTAGGAATTTTAGTTGGAAGGCCTAAAGTCAGTTTCATGGATTCTAGACTCACATATGCTCAGGAAAGTCTAAACGAATGAAGATACCTTACCAAATTCTCACACAAACATACCATTTTATAGATTTTTTTCTGTTCTATTCTAGATAGCCAAAAAGTAATCAAAAAGTTTCATCATCAAACTCACATCCATAGTCCATAGACTCACCAAGTATAAATAAGTATAGATTCAGTTAGTAAAGATATGGGTAGTGAAGGAATAGCTTTAGACAGAAGCCATTAACGTAAAGTTATTCTATACTTCTAGCCTACTCTCCGGTACACTACTAAGTAAAAGAAAGTAGTACTATCTTAGTTGATTAAATGAGATCATTCAGTGTTTCAACATATTTTAGCTAGGAAAATCACCAAGTTTCCATTCATTCTTCTAGTTTCTTTTCATAGGTAGAACAAGAGAAAGCGAGATATATATAACCAGACACGAAAATGAGAATAAGAGATTTGAAGACTAGCATTTTGCTGTTGTTGATGGTTCAAACTGTACTTCTTCTTGGTATGTTTTCTTGTTCTCTTTGAGTTATACTGCTTTCTCATGTAAAGATTGATTCTTTTTCGTTTTTCTTCCTATAGTACTTACTTATAGCTAGAATTTGATCATCAGTTTCTCTATAAACATATGCATTTTCTATAATTGAGGCAGCAGATTATGCGATTCCGGTGACGGGCTTTTCGCCACCAGAGGGCAACACCACGTTCTTGGATGGCACAACATGGTGCATTGCTAAGCCAGGGGTATCACAGGTTGATTTACAAATAGCATTGGATTGGGCCTGTGGATTGGGTTCAACTGACTGTAGGCCTATTCGATCCAATGGGCCTTGTTTTCAGCCAGATACTCTACTCTCTCATGCTTCCTATGCATTCAACAGCTATTACCAAGTGAATGGGAACAATGATATTGCTTGCACTTTTGGTGGAACAGCTACTCTTACTAAACACAATCCAAGTAATTCCTAACTATCTTGTCATTTTAATAGTCTTGAGTTTTTACTGTTTATTACTTTTTCCCCTTTTGTTTGATTCTCATTGAGCTTAGTTCCGTGTTAACAAACTGTTTTTTTTGTATTATAAACATTTCAAACTTAGTTATGTCTTAACATATCAAGTTCCTTTGAGTATAAACATTTAGCCCTCTGGTGGTCGGATAAAAAATAAACAAAGAGTTATAAGGATAAAAAAAAAATTAAATAGATAGGTTCTGAGAGTTAGTCGACAAATGTGGACAATTAAAATAGCACCTTTTTTACGCAATATATTTGTGCTACTACATAAATTTGTAAGTTACGCTAATGAAGTTTCTGTTTGGCATTTTTTTGATTTCAGGTTATGGAAAGTGTATTTACGCCTCATCACGGTAATCATATACTTCAGTTATATTTTCTAATTAAACTTGGTCTTGGATCATGAGTACATTTATTGAATATCTAGTGCAATGGATAAGGTCCCTTGGCTTTAATCATAAATTGAATATTGACTTCCGCAAAAATTTTTTGCATAATTTGCATTAGGATGCTCAAGGAAAATAAATATATTAGTCAATCTTGAACAGAAAATCTGTCCAGTTGAATTTAGGATTCATAAGGAAAATAAATACTTTAAAAAACGTACCACGTAGTCACCAACACGCAAATGATGTGTTTTCTTTAAATTTTGTTCTGGTAGAAGCAATAAATTATAGTTTACTTTCCTTTCTTTATATTTCAGGCAGGACTCTTCCTCCTCGTCTCTTTCACCTATTACGTGGTATTTTGTGGTTGCTCTTATACTGTTGGTTGTAAGAAACTGAAGTTAAAGGCGGTAACGAGCCTTGTGCTTGATGTTTTTTTTGTAGGGAAAAATATTAACATTAGTAACTGGAAGTGCAACATTCTCTTGAAATATGTACTCAAATATTTTATTTGTATTATTTCCTTTTTCTTTATGGACCTGGCTCCAATGCCAAGGCCCAACCGACTAACTCCTAACACACCTATTATGCTAACAATGGGGATCGACCACAGACCTCTTGCCTAGGGATGTATGTGCCACTTGGGTCTGAAAATGTCGGCGCCCAATAGTCTATCACGCATTTGTCCGTCTACTCGATAGTCTGTCTAGGGTTAGGTTCAATCATAGTTTTTACAACCATGATATTATATTTTTATATGTATTTTTTATTATTTATAAGATATAAATAATATTATTAATTGATTAGTAGTAT
>JAJJMC010033073.1:5735-78235 GCA_023531435.1 Papaver californicum | reverse complement strand
AGAGAACAAAGAAGATGATAGAATGAAATTGAGTAAATTGTTAGTCTTGCTGTGCTTCAGAGATGGAGTTTAAATGATGGTTGTGAAACATTATAAATGGTTTGGATGACTGTTGTGCTTGTAGTGAATGGGTTTGTGCTAGAAAATTGCAGGGAAGGAGTTGGATAAATGTCGGAATTGCAACCAAGTCATGCCGGAATATAAAAATTAGGGTCGGAGGCGGAATACATAATTAGGGTCGGAGGCGTATGAGAAGAGAATAGAAAATTAGGGTTAAATGTTAATGATATTCGATCTCTTACCGTTGGCTAGAAAGTTTCATCAGAGTCGTTGGATCAAAAAGGTATAATAGTAAATATATAAATATTTATATGGTAAAATTTATTAAAATTACATTTAACTGAGTCAATAATAATTAACCGTCAGTACAGGTACTAAACATTAATTTTGGACAATTTCAATCAACAGAAAAAAAAGACAAAGATAGTCACTAGACAGAACATAAATTGAAACATACACTGAATATTCAAAAAGAACTCGATATGTTTGCACAAGCTTAGATTATCCATCATTAATAAAATGGATGGCAACGTAACATCATGCAAACTGCACTCTTTCTTTCAATGCATACCAAGGCAATCATTCTCTTTATTCAACCTGCCAGTCAACTTAACGACCTATGCGTGAGTTAATTTGCTCGTACACCGACGCCGATGATGACCATCCATTAACACTACCCCACATGATCAAGATCGAGATGGCATTACAGTTGTTAATGTCACTGTAATACAGTAATAAAGTGTTATGATATACGACTATAACCAGAGTTCCAAACTCGTTCGACACTAAGAAAAAATTAAGAAAAGTGGCGGTTGCCCAAGCATTTTAGTTTTCCATTCCATTCAACTTAAAACAATTTAAAAAAAATATAGAGTAAGAACAACAAAATTTTGACTCTAGTCAAAAGTCAAAGGTGGTTTCAGAAAAATAAATATGGCAATAATTACGAGCCTTACACAAGTAGAATCTTTAATGAACCCCGTCAGCAATGACGACGGATTAGTTTTTGTCTCCTTTTCACTTTTTCTTCCATAAGGGGCGGGGGAGGAGGGAAAAACAAAAGGAGGAGAAAGAAACATGAATGGACAGAAAGATCAGATCGAACCTTTTCTTCATCCATTCATCTCCCATTAGCCATAGGTATAGTATAACTTTTCTCCTTTCTTATTATATATTTCCCTCCTCTCAATTTTCTGAATCTTATTCTTCTTCCCAAATCCTTGCTCATGATGGGGTAAGCTCCTCCTCTGTTTAACAGTTTCTTTCCAACTTTACATACATTATCTACCTGTCTTTAGTTGTTAATGAGTTGTTTATTTTTGGATATTCCACTTCATTTGTCATAGGACTGTCCATTTTTGTTCGTGAAATAGGAAACTGAATTAGTTGAGTTTATTTTGTATGGATTTTCATAGTTTTTTCTAATGATTTTTGGATTTTTTTTGAGATTTAAACTTTTTTAATGCATTTAAAGTTCTGACTGAGAGGTATTGGTATGATGATTTCTATATGTCGCAGAAATAAGTGGGTATGTGCGGATTGAGGAGTGATTATTGGGTTATCGGACTATAATTTGGTGGTGTTTTAGAAGAAGTGGAGGAAGAGATGGGGTTTAAACCATTTTTTTGGTATTGTAAGCCTGTGGAGAATGGTGTGTGGGCGAAAGTTGTCACAAATGCATTTGGTGCTTACACGCCTTGTGGAATGGATACTTTGGTGATTTCGTTTACACAATTAGTTCTTGTATGTCTTTGTGTTTATCGAATATGGAAAACAGTAAAGGATGTTACAGTCAAGAGGTTCCAGTTGAGATCCAATTATTTCAATTACTTTTTGGGGGTTTTAGCTGCGTATTGTGTTGGGGAGCCAGTGTTTCGATTGGTTACGAGAATGTCAGTTTTGAATGTTGATGGACAGTCTGGGCTTGCTCCCTATGAGGTGCGTTTATTTTTGTTTCCTCACTTTGCTTTTAGTTGAATCTTGGACTTTTGAAAAAGACTTGGTTATAGTTTTGTGCTTTGGAATGAGCATGTGTTCATTCTTGCCATATAAAATTGAAACAAATCGATGTACTTCAGTGCTCTGAATGCTGGAGGATTCAAATATCATCGTCTCTTCCGATTAACTGATAATTAGTAGAAGATACTTTATACATCCTGCTAAACTGTTTGAATAGATTTTGTGACTGATGTGATTTTACCTTTGTTTCGCAATCCTGTATCAGATGTTTTCTCTTGCCATTGAGACTCTTACATGGTGCTCAATGCTGGTTATGCTTGTTCTAGAAACTAAAATCTACATCCGCGAATTCCGTTGGTATGTCCGGTTCGGAATCATTTATGTGCTTGTAGGGGATGCTGTTATGCTTAATCTTGTTCTCTCTGTAAAAGAATACCTCAATCCGTAAGTTTTCCATTCAAATTTTGCTCATAATTTTTTTGAAGTGGCATGTATTTTTTAGTCCATATTGTTTTTGCTATTCCTGATATTTATCTGAAACATTACGACACCACATTCACATATGGTCAATATATTTATCATGATGTCTTATCTTTGTCATTCCTTTTCTTTATCTTTGTTTCTTAATTATTATTTTTTTGTACTGTTTTAGGTTTTCACGAGTTCTTTCATTCTATTTGAGAAGATCTCAACTAATATAAACCTGAGACGAGGTTATTAAATAATGGACAACTAGAATAGATATTACTGTATTTAAGGAAACATCTATGAGCTAACATAAGAAAAGATACATGTTCATCACTTGGCAGCATCATAACCCATCACATGTTATATTTAAAACCAGCTAAAAATGTTTATAATGGCTTATGATAATTAGTCGTCCAAGATTTTGAAGATCAAAATATCCTTTCCTTGTTACCATGTCACTACCATTGTGTACATTAACATATACCAGAAAAGAATACTGGAGCCGGATTATTCTGTTCACTCTGCTCGGTTGTGAACTTGGAAGGGTTTTGGATTCTCAAATTTTGTGTTTTCTTTATGCAGATCTATATTGTATGTCTACACCAGTCAAGTTGTTTGCCAGGTTTGTATTCTAGCTTTTGCAATCCTTCTCAGCTTGTCCAGTTTTAATTTTGGAGGGCACCGGTGTGCGAAAGCAAACATAGTCGAAAATATCTAAAGCATCAAAAACTGCTCTCTTTGTCTCATCTAGACGATTTTCATGTGGATGCACTTAACATCATATTGTCCTCTATTTTTGCTTGTTGTATATCATATATACTTTTTTAATGGCCTTGGAATTTTCCTACAGTGTGCTGTAGCTTGTAGGCAAATAGAAAGCTTTTCTGAAATAGAATGTAGCTTGTAAAAGAACTGTAGCTTCAGTTCTGCTCAAATGCTGTTTAGTTTTGAAAGTTGGTTGAGAACTGATACCTATTGATATCTAGGGAAGCCACTGGTCTCACCGTCTCACCCAAATTATTAGGTATCCTTTTTTTTGGTTATCCTTCAGAAACACATGAACTGCATTTTCATTCTAGGCGTACCATTTTTCTGCAGATCTTGTTTGGAGTTCTTTCAATATTTTACATTCCTGATGTGGATCCATACCCGGGATACACTCCAATAAGGGAAGAGTTTGTCGATAACTCAGAGTATGAACTACTTCCTGATGCGGAGCAGATTTGTCCGGAGAGGCATGTCAACATAATTTCCAGTAAGTTACAGGTTCAGTGAATATTCTCTCTCTTTTTCTTTCTTTTTTTTTCCCGATAAATTTGAAAGTGAATCACACATGGTTAGTGGGGCAATCCTCTTAATGAGTTTTTGTGAAGTCAGATTCAAGGCATATTTTATTTTGTTTCCAGTATATAACCATATTTGACACTCCAGATCTATACTCTAATCATCAACATGCCCGTGTCTGTGAGAATCCGCCTGATGCACGAGCATCCTCCCCTTGCTGCCTGGAGTCCTTGTCGGTCCTCTGGACCCTTGGTCTATGAAATAAAAGGACACAGCCTCTGGGGAAGATTGTCATGTCTCCCGTCATTACTAAACCTGTTGCAACCCTTTAAAAACTATTGAGTTTATTCAGATGTTTTTCCTCATCTAATGCTGTTTTTGTGCGCCTGGCAGAGATATTCTTCTCTTGGTTGACACCCCTCATGCAGAAAGGTTATAGCAGACCTATAAGTGAGAAGGATGTGTGGAAATTAGATACATGGGACGAGACTGAGACACTGAATGCCCAGTACTTATCATCTCTCTCCCTTAACATTAGTTCTCATGTGATCTTCAGTGTATCTAGAGTTTATCTCATTTTGATGGTGCTTTTGTAGATTCCAGAGCTGCTGGCTTAAAGAATCTCAAAAACCCAAGCCATGGTTGTTGAGAGCTCTAAATAGTAGTGTTGGAGGAAGGTAGGAATTGCTGCATAGTTTATAAGTGTTTCCATGATTCATTGTCCACCCCTCTTGGGTAATACCCCAAATTAATTTGCTGTCATTCATGTTATCATGTATTCTGTTATGATTATGTTAGTCAGAACCTGATCACATTCTTTTATGTTTCCTTTATAGGTTTTGGTTGGGAGGTTTCTTTAAGGTATGAACCCCCCCTCTGGTGGTGTCCATTTGGTTGAATATGAAATATCTTAGTCTCCTAACTGCGTCTTATTTGAATTATTTTATATAGTCATTTATGTGGTGATACTAATCCCTGCTTCATCAATGTCTAGATTGGAAATGATCTTTCTCAATTTGTGGGGCCCGTCATACTTAGTCTCCTCTTACAGGTTAGTCTTTCTTGCCACTGCCTTCTATTTGTATGATTTCACTAACTTAATTGTCAGATAATAACTCAAAGTAGTAAAGTTGATATATAAGATAATTTTTTTTTTCCTGTTTATCGGGAGCCCTTAACTTTACATGTGCCATTGCCATAAACAAGTGTGATTGTCAAAAACACTTCATGCTATCATCTACAACAGTGACTATAGATCTCTTTCTCTCTTTCCTTTTCGTTTTGTAATTAAATGAAATTATGAAAGTAAGCCCGAGAACTGATTTTCTGCCACTACAAATTTTCCTGACAAGAGAATTACAGAAACCAACTTCTCAGTTGCAGAATTCAAGGACGATTAGATTTCTGCTAGGGAATTAGCATGCTATAGCAGAGCAATTTCATGTCTTCTTATTTCATCCGTGCTATATAACTATCTCAGAGAAGGATTTTAATTCACTGCTTCTGATTGGATAAATTAATGTTTTTTTAGAAGTTCGTAATTAATTTGTTACAGTTATCCACAGTCTATGCAAAAAGGGGAGCCAGCTAGGATTGGTTACATCTATGCCTTTTCAATTTTTCTCGGAGTGGTAAGAACCTTTATTTGTGTATTTTTGTTTCTTTTTCTTAAGTCTGATCCAATTTCTAATTTTCAAAGATAGAACGTGCAACACAAGGACATTTATGATATTCAGGATTTACTTAGCTTATTGTTCTTGTGGGTTTCTGAATCCTGTATGCATAAATTAATGTTCCATTTCATCTTAGGGGTTGTTACATTTTCATGCGGGTGAAGTAGTTGGTGAATTTGGGTAAATCTGTTTCTGTTTGGTCATCTCATTTTAAATCTTTTAGTTCTCATGCTGGAGAAGTTTGTTTCCTTTAGCTGTTACTTTCATTGGTAGAAAATATATGGAATTGTCTGTGGGATTTGAAAGAGAATCTATTTTGGTAAATAATATAGGAGAGATTGTCAAGTTGAAGCTTCAACAGTGAAGCTTCATAACCCTAGTAAGTAGATTGTATTAGATATAGGTCCAGTTGTTTTGTCGTAATCCCACTTCTATAAACCTCTTTTGTACATGTGAGTATGATTATTTCTGAATCCAAATTCAAGTAAGATGTTGAAGATTGTAAGTGTTTGTGCTGCAAGGCTCCTCTGTTATCTACTCACTTATTATGTTACCTTTTCTTTCCAAGTCATGGCATATCTCTTGAAGCCAATTTTTTTTTAGAAGTTCATTCGATATTCTGAAACTAAATTTATTAATTGCACTGAAAGTTTCATATTCAAATTTTTTAACTTGAGCCTTTTATTTCACAGGCCCTAGGGGTGCTTTCTGAAGCTCAATATTTCCAGAATGTCATGCGTGTGGGTTATCGCCTAAGAGCAACATTGGTATGATAATTGAAATTTGAACGAACACTCTTTCATACAGATTTGTTTTAATAAAATTAGCTGCTATCAGATTTGATGGGACCTCGTTTTTAAGGAAGAGTTCAATATGCACAATATTTTTCGTCCGGAATGAAGTTTCTATGGAAACTTGTCATTGTAGATGATGTACTATCTCTTGGTTGGTCTTCAAATTGTTTTTATTGTGATGCCTAGACTAGGTTTACGGTTTGGGTTCACCTACTCTTTTCCTTTTTATTTATTTTTCCCCGTAACTCGGGTCTTGATATTATTTTGAATCCTTTTTATCTTTTATAAATTTACTGTTTTTATTTCCGCTTCTAAATTTTAAGGCATGTCTGGCTAGCCAACGATCAAACTGTCCCCAGCCTGACTGGGAGCTTTTGTAATCAACTAAAAGTCAAATCTCTGCTAGGCGCAACCAGATCAATTAATTCCCCTACCTTAAATCCAAAATGCTTATAATTTTTCTTAGAAGAAATAACATCTCCTTTTCAATTTTGATGTTGGGATCCGTGTTTATCCTTTTTGATAATAACTTTCGCAAAAAAAGAAAATGGATTTTATAACTGCAGAATGTTCCGTTTCCTCGATTAGATTTCGGCAATAAAAAAAAGCAGCCTGAAAACCATATTTATCATGTTTGCTCTGCATTCTTCAAATGTCAGGGTAATATATAGGAGTTGCTCAGGTAGTATATATACATCTAATATCATATCTCTTTATTTCAGGTTGCTGCTGTGTTTCGCAAGTCACTAAGATTAACACATGAAGGGCGAAGGAAGTTCCCTTCTGGAAAAATAACCAACTTGATGACAACAGATGCCGAAGCTCTTCAGGCACTCTCTCTCTCTTAGGGAAATGTCATTTGACACACCCCAGGAATTCTTATCTAGTCCAATGTGACCAGTGCATCCAAATTTATCCCCTCGATCCCCAAGTTTTGATTCAGATCGTCAGATCTATTTTGGTTGGGGCATCAAAATGATGGTGCAATATTAAAATAAATATCTATTTCTAACATAACGTCATTTAGGTACTGTTTCATGTTGTTGCTAGTGCTGTTCGCATACTCGTAAGTTCAGATAATGTTACAGGCGAAGTGATCTCTATTTGGATATTTGATATTGTATGGTGATTAAGTTATCCTGAAGTATGAGAACAGAATATTAGATATGTTGATGAACTAAATACTGTAATATTCATCTTTGATAGTGGCTGAGAAGAAATCTGTATGAATGTATATTATATCATCAATTTGTATCTCTTGGGTAACAACAAACTTAATTTATGTCCAGATTCCAACACCCATAATGTTGACGGTAGGCATGAATATTAATGAACTGTTTTTCTTCTTTCAGCAAATATGTCAACAGCTACATAGTTTATGGTCAGCGCCATTCCGGATCGTCGTTTCCATGGTTCTACTGTACAGTGAACTCGGTGTTGCTTCACTATTAGGTTCCTTCATGCTAGTCTTGTTGTTTCCTTTACAGGTATCTCTCTCTCCCCCCTCTCTCTCTCTCTCTCTCTCATACACACACACACACACACACACTCCTTTATGTTAAAATGTTGAAGCTATCTTGTGGATATTGTTCATCGGAACAGAAGTTGTGTTTGGTATATGTGATATTTTGAGCGTGGTGGGAAACTAATATTTAGAACTAACATATATGTAAAAGGATTTAGTTCTGTCCGATATGCGTGGTACATGCATAAGAATATTGTATTATTAGCATGAAATTGTTACTTCTCAAAGCGTGACAGGATAGTTTTTCAAATAAGCCAAGGAATTAGGGAGAAACCTCAATAGTAATATTTTTCCTGATATTTGTAGGTGCAAGAGTGTCAATATACAAATAATTAGAATTGGATGAATATTAAGTCACATTGTAGATTTTTGTCATGTGAATCTGTTTGTGTGAGTAGAACTAATATCTAGGAGTGTTGGAGATCTGAATCACAGTTTAGCTTATTATGAAACATTGAGAATTCATTTGATTGATCCTATTTTAAGTTTTTTTTTCATGTGGCTCACTGGACCTTAGGTTCTAGACATCTCTTCAAACAGCCTCAGGGTAACCAGTACTTAATAAAATGAATGTGTGCCATATTATTCTGTGAGACAAACTTAAATGTCTGGTTGAAGAGAAAGCTTTTACTGTAACTACTTATAGGATAGTGAGTTGATACCTGTTTTGTTACCAGAATTCATTTAGGATAAGGTTGCTGTTTGATTTGCTTAATTAACTGTCGGAGTTGCCTTTGTATGGACTTATATGGTGTAAACTATTTACTTACTGTTATTATCAATATTCTTTATTGATCATTTGATCTTTTGTGGGGAACAGATGTTTGAGATAAGGAGTTTCCTTTGCATGAACTTATATGGTGTAAACTATTTACTTACTATTATTATCAATGTTCTTTATTGATCATTTGATCTTTTGTGGGGAACAGACCTTTGTGATAAGGAGTTGCCTTTGTATGAACTCATATGGTGTAAATTATTTACTTACCATTATTACCAATATTCTTTATTAATCATTTGATCTTTTGTGGGGAACAGACCTTTGTGATAAGCAAAATGCAGAAGTTGTCTAAGGAGGGTCTCCAACGGACTGACAAGAGAATCGGTTTTATGAGTGAAATTTTGGCTGCAATGGATACTGTCAAGTATGATCTTAGATAACTGTTACTCTTCAATACTAATTAAGATTTTGGGAGTTATCATTCTGACTATTTATATGGATTTGTAAATAGATGCTATGCATGGGAGGGGAGCTTCCAATCTAAAATTCAAAGCGTCCGTGATGATGAGCTCTCATGGTTCCGGAAAGCTCAACTGCTATCAGCGGTAGGGTAGAAAAACTGGTCATGTCTAGCTCATGGCAACATTGATTGATTTTCGTTTCCGATGTGAAATGATATGCCTAAGGATAAAACTTAGTAATAATAACGTGGCTTCTGCTGGTTTGCCTTTTATGTTTTATACAAATAGCTATTTAGGAACAACATAAATAGGCTTTTCTTGCACATGTGTAGGTCTTACTTATCGCATCCATTTGGCCTCTTAGTGTTTTTTTTTTTCTTGCAGTGTAATGTGTTCATCTTGAACAGCATCCCGGTTGTGGTTACAGTGATTTCATTTGGGATGTTCACTTTGCTTGGTGGGGATTTAACACCTGCGAGGGCATTTACATCACTTTCGCTGTTTGCAGTGTTAAGATTCCCTTTATTCATGCTTCCTAATTTGATTACTCAGGTGCTGCCTCTTATCCTTATATTGTTATTTTTCTTTTATCTGCGGCTGCCACACTTATTAAGTTGTTAGTAATATATTCAGGTCTTGTTAATTTAGTACCTCAAAAGATTTATTGGAGAAAAGGACTTCCCGTAGTGAAAAAGTTGAATAGGATTGCTTAGTAAATGACATCATTTTCTTTACTACCGGATATTCAAATCTCAGAGTCCATAGATAAATGTGTTACAATTTGTGCCATGTGTTAATATCTGTTAGTTGGATACTCTTTCCGAGAATTATTGTTGTGAAGGATGTGTTATTTGTCATTGTGATTTAATTAATAGTTAAGAACCCAATACTGTTCAAATCTGTTTGACAGGTTGTAAATGCAAATGTGTCGCTGAAACGTCTTGAGGAATTATTTCTAGCTGAAGAGAGACTTCTTTTGCCTAACCCACCACTTGAGCCAACTCTTTCAGCTATATCGATCAAGAATGGCAACTTCTCTTGGGATTCAAAGGTTTGGCTTTCGAGTTCATTTCTATTGATTGAAATGCGTACTGTACTTTTAGGTATTTGCTTTGGTGACCTGTAGTCAAGTACAAACTAAGGATGTATACATTTCTTGGGTTTCAGAATTTTGGTTTCATATTTGGTTTATGTTTACTGTTTTGCTGTACTGGTTTCTAACTCTTTCTAGGTTTCTCTTTGCTGACTTATAATGCGGTAAATATGCTCTATCGGTTCACGATTATGTTTTAGGAGGAGCTAGAATGGTTACTTCATTTGAATCCTCCACTGATTGAGGGCAGAGGTGTTCGCCTGATAATTAATATCGCACTATATTTCAGACCCTGTTAAGTTAGTTAAATGCCTGAGCTTCTCAATTATCTTCTGACGTAATTAACTGCTGAAAATCTTGATCTTATTCATGTGTCTGTGTCTGCATTTTTATGGTTTAACTATGTTTGTACCTGTATTTTCCTTTCAGGCAGAGAAGCCCACATTATCAAATATCAATTTAGAGATACCTGTTGGTTGCCTGGTGGCTGTTGTTGGCAGTACCGGTGAAGGGAAAACTTCACTGATATCGGCTATGCTTGGGGAACTACCTCCAGCTGCTGATGTAGATGCTGAGGTTGTTGTTCGAGGAGCTGTTGCTTATGTTCCACAGGTTTCATGGATCTACAATGCAACAGTGAGTTGGAGTGTTCTTATGTCTGTCTTCTCGATTTGATTTGAAGGCAGATAAACTAACTATGTATCTGTTGTCCTTAATCTTCCTCTTGCTTTATCGGGTCCCAGCAACATATATGACCAATTCCACTATCCTTTTGATAACTCCAAAACCATGTTCACCAGGTACGAGACAACATATTATTTGGCTCCCCGTTCATAGCTGCACGCTATGCGAAAGCAATAAGTGTGGCTGCATTGCAACACGACCTCGAAGTACTTCCTGTGAGTATTATGGCATGGGATAATGTTTGTGATGTATCTGTCTGTGTTGCCTGTGCTGACATATATGATGCTCCTCTACACCTTATTCTTCTATTTTGTGGTCTGCAATCCTTGTTGTCTCACACACTTAATTTTATCAGGGTGGTGACCTCACAGAGATTGGAGAAAGAGGTGTGAATATTAGTGGCGGGCAAAAGCAAAGAGTTTCCATGGCTAGGGCAGTCTACTCTAATTCTGATGTTTACATATTTGATGACCCTTTAAGTGCTCTAGATGCTCATGTTGGTCGTCAGGTAATCACATCTTTTGATACAGAAATATTTTGGGTTGTTGATCAAAAAACGATCAGACTCTTACTGTCATTGTCATTGTCATTGTCTATTTTATTTTATTTTTCCAAGGGTTTAAGTGATCAATGAAGTGGATGTGTTCTGCTTACATCCAAATGCATTTTAATGCTATTTCTTTTGATGGTCATTACATCTTGGTTGTTAAAGACACAATTAGTCAGATCCTGCCATTATATTTGTTTTTAGTAATATTAGCTGTTATTGGAAAACAAATAGCACAACACTGATTGAAGGTAATGTATTACAATTTTCGGAAGTAGGTGGTTAAGGTGCTCTGGTTGTCTCTTTTTCTTTCTTCTTGCAGAAATAGCTCATTGAATGTGTTAATTTTATTGACGTAAAAGTAAAAAATCAAAAACAAATATTAATTACGCCTTTCAGAGTAACAAAAAAATAAATAAATAGAAAAATGCATTTGATGTTGCCTAGAATTCAAATGTAATAATAGATATGCAGACTTCCTTAACTCTTCAGGTTCATATTTCAAAGAGTTTTTGTTTAGGACTAAATGCTCACTAATTTTCAGGTTTTTGATAAATGTATCAAAGAAGAATTGCAAGGCAGAACCAGGGTGCTTGTCACAAACCAACTTCATTTTCTACCCCAGGTGGACAGAATTCTACTAGTTCACGATGGTATGGTGAAAGAGGAAGGAACATTTGAGGAACTAACAAATAATGGGGTATTGTTTCAAAGCCTAATGGAAAATGCAGGCAAGATGGAGGAGCATGTAGAAGAAAAGAAAGACCATGAGAAACCTGAGGAAAAGGGTCCTCCAACAAACGGTGAGGTGAATGGGATGCTAAAAAGTGATAGTCAAGCAACTAAAGGGGAAAAAGGCAAGACCGTTCTCGTCAAGCAGGAGGAACGAGAAACAGGTGTTGTTAGCTGGAATGTTTTAATGAGGTAAAGATTTGACATTTCGTGCTTTGGGGAAAGCTAATCTCTTGCTAAAACAAACATCCATGCACAGCAGGATATGTACACAATTTTGGTGATTTTTTGGTTCAATTGTTTGTGTATCTCTTTGTTTGTAGAACGTCTTACAAGGAATTTCTAACTTATCAGGACTCAGGAGGCACATTTATTGACGTAGATTCTGAAAACATATTCCTTATATGTTAAACTTGCACCATAATTTTTCCTTTTCTTTTGTGAGTATGGAACCTTCTTCTAGCAAAGGAGTCTTTGATAACAGAATTTAGGGTTCTCAGTATAACACAACCTTCCTGTGCATATTTTCATGTGAATGGTTCTATAATAAATCTTTTTGGTATGCAGTCCATCTTGAAGGAGTATAAAATAATTTCTAATATGACGATCCCTTACTACTAT
The DNA here is from genome assembly GCA_023531435.1 of Papaver californicum. NCBI lineage: Eukaryota > Viridiplantae > Streptophyta > Magnoliopsida > Ranunculales > Papaveraceae > Papaver > Papaver californicum. The sequence goes on along the minus strand of JAJJMC010033073.1, from coordinate 65,613 downwards.
ACAGTGGCTGAAGGGTTGTGGATGAATGAGATTTATGGTTTTGGCTATTGCCGCAATTCTACATGTTTGAATAAGCTTTCACCGAGTTATGTCTAATGATATTTAAACCTTTTTGCAGGTATAAGAACGCGATGGGAGGTGCATGGGTTGTTATTATACTCTTTACCTGCTATATATCGACTGAAGTTCTCAGAATTATGAGTAGCACGTGGTTAAGTGCATGGACTGACCAGAGCACCCCCAAAACCCATGGTTCAGGTTTCTACAATCTGGTTTATGCTTTGCTATCTTTTGGTCAGGTAAAAATGCACAAGTAGATGCTACTTCTAACTTTAATCTGTTCATTTTTTTATTCATTATCTTCCGTGTTCTGGTAACTTACTTGAGATTCAAGAATGCGGCAAAGTGAAAACCTTAGATTTCATAAGAGAAGAAAATGTAACTGTTGGTAGATGGTTGATTTTGGCACTTGTTTCCTTCTCAATCTTTCATTCCTTTATGTCAACTTGTTGTTTTTCATGTTTTTTATTCCTGTAAGTATTACTGTTGTGTGATTACCAGCTACTTAGAAGCCCGTTGCATAAACCTTTTTGCTATCTTTCAGGTCGTAATCAGCTTGCTACAATCTTATTGGTTGATCATATCAAGTCTTTATGCTGCCAAAAGATTGCATGATGCGATGTTACACTCTATATTACGAGCTCCAATGTTATTTTTCCACACTAATCCAATTGGGAGGGTAATCAATAGATTCGCGAAGGATCTGGGTGACATAGATCGCAATGTTGCTGTATATGTGAATATGTTTTTCAGCCAAGGATTTCAGCTTATTTCTACGTTTGTGCTGATAGGCATCGTGAGCACCATATCCTTGTGGGCCATATTGCCACTCCTGATCGTGTTTTATTCAGCCTATCTATATTATCAGGTACACGTACTTTTCAAGTAACGTTGATTTGATAAGATATATTCTTACATTTTGTTAGTTGGTCTCATTTACCACCTTTTTAGTGAATGGTTCATTTTACTTAACAAGTAATTTGGATTTATTACAGCCAAAAAAGTACAAGTTAGTTACTATTACTGTGAAAACTCTTATTTTTACAAAATTGTTGGTGACAATGTTCTCCATGAGAGGGTATTGGGATCACCCTTCAAAAATCAGATCACTTTTAAAACTTAAATAACCTATTTGACCCCATTTAATGTGTTCCAGAATCAGTTGAGAATGAAAATTTTGTAAATTACCACGCATTTTGATTGTTAGTGATTCTTTTCTTTTCCTTATCTGTTCTGTTCTTTCCTCTCTCTTTTTTTTTTAATTTTTTAAACATAGTGAGCACCATTTTTGGTCTTTGCAGAGCACAGCACGTGAAGTAAAACGATTAGATTCCATATCAAGATCTCCTGTCTATGCACAATTTGGAGAAGCATTAAATGGTCTATCAACAATTCGTGCATACCAAGCCTATGATCGGATGTCTAATATTAATGGGAAATCAATGGACAATAATATCAGATACACCCTTGTAAACATCAGCGCTAACCGCTGGCTTGCTATCCGCTTGGAAACCCTAGGAGGCCTTATGATTTGGCTAACAGCAACTTTTGCTGTCATGCAAAATGAGCGGGCGGTGGACCAAGTGGCATTTGCATCTTCAATGGGTCTGCTTCTTAGTTATGCATTAAATATAACAAACCTGTTGACAGGTGTTCTTAGATTAGGAAGTCTAGCTGAGAACAGTCTAAATGCTGTTGAAAGGATAGGCACGTACGTAGATTTACCTTCTGAAGCTCCGGCTGTTATTGAGAATAACCGACCCCCACCAGGATGGCCTTCATCGGGATCGATCAAGTTTGAAGATGTTGTCTTACGATACAGGCCTGAACTTCCTCCCGTCCTGCATGGCTTGTCTTTCACAATCTCTCCTAGCGAGAAGGTTGGAATAGTTGGGAGAACTGGTGCTGGGAAATCTAGTATGCTCAACGCTTTATTTCGAATAGTAGAACTGGAAAGAGGAAGAATCTTGATTGACGATTATGATGTTGCAAAGTTTGGTCTGACAGATCTACGTAAAGTACTCGGAATTATTCCACAGTCGCCAGTTCTCTTCTCAGGTATGCAGTTCCCAGAGTTCGTACTTATTCTAAAGCTAGGAATGGATGAATTAATTAGAAATGCATGTCTGACATCCAATTAGGGATCAATTTCAGTTGAAGGTGCCATAAAAGCGTAAGGTTACAGTCATGCAGTTACCCTTTTTCATTCTCAAAGTTGGCTTTGTTCTTCTGATCACTTTCTGTATAACATCCAGGAACTGTCCGATTTAATCTTGATCCTTTTGGTGAGCACAACGATGCTGACCTCTGGGAGGCTTTAGAGAGAGCACATCTGAAGGATGTCATCAGAAGAAACTCTTTGGGTCTTGATGCTGAGGTAAATCCTCGAACGTCCTTAAAGATCAAATTTTGTAGAATGTTCAGTAATTTGATTGCTCAACATGGATATTGTCTGTGAGACTGACTACATTCATTCAGAAACTATTAGTTAACTGAAGAACATAGTAATTAAATCCATGAAATAACTATTCGCCTAAAAATTACTTTTTTGTTTTTGTTTTATGGTACCTATGAAAAAAGTTTGGTGTTAACTAAAAATACAAATTTACCTTGCTCTTTGTATAGGTTACAGAATCAGGAGAGAATTTCAGTGTAGGACAAAGGCAACTTTTAAGTCTTGCTCGTGCTCTTTTAAGAAGATCAAAAATACTTGTTCTTGATGAAGCAACAGCAGCTGTAGATGTTAGAACTGATGCTCTTATCCAGAAAACTATTAGAGAAGAATTTAAATCATGTACCATGCTCATTATTGCTCACCGACTGAATACCATAATCGACTGCGATCGTGTTCTCCTCCTCGATGCTGGCCAGGTATGCATTCTCCGAAGTACGTCGTTTGCTTATATTTGTCTACTAGATAAGTCCTTTAAGATGAATCTTGGTTCAAGATTAGATCATATATCTTACTATATAGTTTAGGACTCACGTTAGAGATTATTCATGGAGAAGATTATCCCAGTTTACCAGTGGATATAATAAATCTGCTTCAGCCTAGACATTTGCTCAGCAGGGAACCACGTGGGAAGATCCAAGAGCTAATTTTTTGAGGACATTGTCCTCAACATGGTAATTACCCTCCGCATAAATCATTTTTCATCTGAACCTCTGGCTCGCCAGAAGATGGTTGAAAATCAATGTAGCTTTTCTACATTGTTCACCTTTGGCGGGCTCAGATTTTGCAGCGGAGTACTTTCAGCCAAGATTTTGTAGTGTTGGTGTGATTCCCCTAGAGATTTTTTTTCTTGAACAGGGTTATTTTATTGAAAGGTGCGTTGAAAGCACAAACTAGTACCACATTGGTGGAGGGAAGAACTAAAGCCATTCCAACCACACAAAACAAACGGGACAAGCCATAACTCGGTGCAACTACCGTTACAACCCTAAATAGCACTATATGCAACCAAAGTACAAAACACAGTAATACTAATTAGTCTTTGCTGGTTCTTTTAGGACGCTCCCTAGAATTCAACCCTTGGATCCTTCACAAATGGGCCCCACATGAGCAGTAACATATCGGATATACCTGTTGACATGTAGAAGAATATAGGTTGATCAGATATTATAAGTATAACCTTGAAGCTTCCTTGATTTTTATATCCACCAGGACTGTTTTGGAGCACTCGTTGATCAGATTACTCTTTAGTTTTCGTCCTCTGATGAATGGGGCGTGTTTTAACAGTTGTCATCCCAAACCACAGACCAATGCCAATGCCGTAGTTCTCGTGTATAGTTTTGATATATTTTGTCTTTTTTTGACCTATCTATCCAGGTTTTAGAGTTTGATACCCCAGATGAACTTCTGTCACATGAAGGGAGCTCTTTCTCTAAGATGGTCCAAAGTACAGGTGCTGCAAATGCGGAATACTTACGTAGCTTGGTCATTGGTAGTAGAACAGGAAAAGAAGAGGCCAGACGGCAAGATGGGCATAGAAGATGGTTGGCTTCTTCACGCTGGACTGCTGCTGCCCAGTTTGCTCTTGGAGTTAGCCTCAGTTCTTCACACAATGATCTGCAAAACTTGGAAATTGAAGACGATAACAATATCCTCAAGAGAACAAAGGATGCCGTCATCACTCTGCAAGGAGTTTTGGAAGGAAAGCACGATAAAGCTATTGAAGAGACGCTAGATCAATACCAGGTTCCTAGAGATAGATGGTGGTCAGCTCTTTATAAAATGGTTGAAGGTACATCCATAATCCTATGCAAAATTCGTTCCTAAGTATTTCTACCTCATTGTTAAAACTGACTACAATGGGAATCAATATGACTTAAGATTAGCCGTCAAATAGAATGCATCTGTCCATCAGTCCCTGTTACCAGTCCATTAATTTTGGTCTTCCTGAAATTTCCCTAAAAATAAAAGATGTACTATCAAAGATCCCATAGTCTGTAAATCAAATCTCTCACACGTACACACTCACCCTTAGTCTATCAAAGAATACGGCTTTTGAGGGTCCATTATTTCATCATACCGACGATCTTGTTTATCATACACTGTAAAAGTTGCACTTCAACTGTGAGTTATTGGATTTGCATTACCATGATAATGACATATACTCCCTCCGTTTCTGGAAAAGAAACTAGGTTAAAATGAAAAAGTGATAGTATCTCTTTTCCAGAAACGGAGGTATTATATATTATCCAAACGTTGGTGAACTCTTGATCTTAAATCAAAATCTTTTTGGCATAGGCATAGGTTGGATGCTGTAAAACAGAGCATGAAACTTAGTAGTAATACTTCCTGAAGTGACGGTAGCTTGTGGTGGTTAACTAATTTGTATGCATTATCAAACCTAGCATGTTCATAAGATATGGGAGTGCTGAAGCGTGATATATCACATCTCACATGCCACTTTTATATGAGAGGAACCAGGCTTATTTTAGATTTCACACTTTTGCATCAAAGTATTTGGTATCTTTGATACTAATCAGAGCATAATGATTTTGTTGATTCATAAATCTCTATCTTTCAGGTCTTTCGACGATGAGCAAGTTGGGCCGTAACAAGCTTCAGCAATCCGGGTTTGAGGACAGACAGATCAATTGGGACCATGTTGAGATGTAATTAATAAGGTAAATTTTATGTTGGCATCACTCTAATAACTGAACTTTACGTCACATCTAAGGACTCGAGCAGTTTTCGCTGTCTATAGGCATTGAAATAAGAGTTTGAAATATCCAAATGAAGAGCACTTGCATGTTACTTAACTGTCTTAAACAAGCAACTGAGATTTATTGAAATGTCATGGTTCATTGTCACCTGTGGAAACTATTTGTATGCCTGTGGCAAGTTGAATCGTCTACACTTGCTTCTTTATTCATAATTATTCCCAGTAAACTTATGATTAAATTTGTCTTGAGCTAAACTTGATTATTTTTTAATGGACATTTTTGTTGAGATTTGGGCTGATCTCACTCGTTTGACCTACTAATGATCCTAGTTTAAACTAAAACTTATTGTCCAACAACTTGAAGTTCAGTTCTTCATCTTTTACTTTGTTGAAGTAGACAGTGCCAGATGGTACAATGATCAGCAAATTTTGATAAATTCTTTTTGCCATAATCAAGTTTTATTTTTGTAGTACTTGCCACCATTAATGTTACATGATTATAGACTCCAAATATGTATGTATTGCTTAGCCTTGGTAATGATTTGTTTCTTTCTTTCTTTCTCCAGGTACTGATTTTTTTCTCGAAATCCGTTCAATGGCCTTATCCTTCAGTGCCCAATTGGAGCATAGCTGACTACTCATTGGGATGAGAAGAACATACAGTTTTTCATCATGGAATTGAAGATCGTAAACTCTTTAACTGAATCTGAAATCTTTTTGGTTCAAACTACGGTGAGGCAGAAAATTTGCTTGTAATTAAATTTTGTAGGCTGAATAGTACAACAGTACAAGGTAAAAGTGTGAAACTTCCACTTACGTTATATACAGCAAGGAATAAAATTTGCATCAAGAGAACCCCAGATTCACATTTCGGTGGCCATGCCAGGTAGTGAAGTTCATTGAGATTAACCCAAAACAACTCATGTTTGCATGGAGAAAGATCTTCTCCCACTCCCATACTTTTCCCCTAAAAAGGATCAGATTTTAAAAACACAAGAAATCCGAATTTAGCTTGGTTTCTTGACACTGGAGGTACACCGTATGATCCCCCCTCACCTAATAACGGAATTTTTTTATCAAGTGAACGAGTGGATCCATGAAGTTGGTAGCATGGAATCCTGTGTTCACTATTTACATGACGCTTAGTTTGTTATAAACAAGAATGATTCTCACACGGAACTTGAAGGAATCGTATTTTCGCGCATCCTCACAACCACCATCCCCATCGTATTCTATTTCATAGTAATACTCCCGCGGGTCCAGCCTTTCACAATTCTTTGTCACAAAATTGGGGAGCGTAGGACGTACGCTTGTACATTTTTCTGCCCTCCTCAGTTTGTTGTTTGAAAGAACCCTCGTAAGGGGCTTATGGATTCATGAAGGGTGTTTTATGTAAAGTTAAAATAGGGTCATTAGATATAAATTTTAAAAACCCTTATCTATTACTCACTCCGTTTCTGGAAAAGTGTTACTATCACTTTTTCATTTTAGCCTAAAAATAGGCCAATTTAAAAAAGTGATAGTAACTCTTTTCCTGAAACGGAGGTAGTATTATTTTATAATGATTAAACTACCTAAGTTCAGTTATTAATAATTAATAGCTAATAGATTAAACTAATAATAATTAATCTAAAATAATATTATATTTGATTAAATCAAATCATATTTTTATATGGTTTGTTTTGGTGGGAAGAAGAAATAGAAGAAAAAAAAGAGAATTTTTGGAGATTTTTAAAAAACTCTAGATTTTGATTCACTCAACCAACATGAGTGATTTTAGTGGAAAATTTGAGGTAGGTGAATTCTTATATGATAATCAAACCAAATTTTACATACCCATTGATGGAGACCCAACTATGGATGATCTCTTGGATGATAGAGAGGTTTTTACTCAAAGTGGTGACGGTGAATCTCAACCAAATGGAGAAACTAGTCGTCAAAGTGAAGATCCAATGGCCAAGAGTAGTCAGGTATACCTCTAACTTGGTCTTTTTATTGCTCAAAATTTCTGAAATTACGTAATAAAAAGAGTTTTTTTTTTGTGATTCAGACAAGCTTTCGATTGGTTTTTCATCTCGAAACCAACCGTAATTTGTATTTACGATTTGATTTAGATGAATATCTAACCGTAACTGGTCAAAAATGATGGAAATCCCAATCGTAACACTTTTACGGTTGATTTTCTAGCATCGAATCTAACCATAACTCATTATGTGCATGGGTATTTATTGCACCAGTTACAGTTGGATTTGACCAACAATTTCCAAACATAAACATATTTACGGTTGGTTTAGATTTTTAATACCCAACCGTAAATAATGTTTACTTTTTATTTTGTTTTTACGGTTGGGTTTTGGGGTAAATAGCAACTGTGATTTTATTTACGGTTGGGATCGATGCACTAAAAATAACCGTAAATATCTATGTCCTTGTGTTTTATTAGCTGATGTTTTGATATTTTTGGTTCAACGCGTGCTTGTACCTCATCCAATGTATGCTCAGCCTCCTCCAAATGATATTCTAACTGAAGATACTACGGATCACTATTTGAACGACTTGGTAGATTATATATAAGTTCTTAATTCCTTTGGACAATATTGCTAAGTTTTTTTTTTCTTCTAACTTTGTGTTCTTGGACCATGTAGACATGGGAAAAGAAAGACGATGCAAAACAATGGGTTAGAGAACATGGCAAACTCATCATGTGTGTGATTGTTTGTAACAATCAAGTGAGTGCGCATCGCTTCCAAATGGTTTGCGAGTGTAGTGGATTCCATACAAGTCATGCGAAGAAGGGTACCGTGTATGAAGGAAAGACAAAGAGGAAGAGTACTACTTTCACTAAGAAGAGGGGATGCCCTTTCAAGCTTAAATTTGATACCAACAACGAAAACAAGTGGTTTTTATCTAAGTTGTATGTGGTCGTCACAACCACCTACCACCAGAGAGTTTGTTAACACATCCTTATGCGGCACGGCTCACCGAGGAAGAAAATTCCATTGTAGGTTCCATGACCGAAAAATCGATGAAACTCATTGATATCCTTGGACACTTGAAGCAAAGAAACCCGAAAAATATTTTTACTTTGGAGACGATCTACAACGCAAAATCCAAGTTGGAAAGTGAGAAATGGCAAGAAATTGACCAAATTCAACAACTAATGTAATTGGGGAAAAAACACAATTACACTATGTTCCATGAAGAAGATGAGGATAATCAAACAAAATATTTTCTATTGGCTTATCCCGAGTTTATGAAGTTGGCACGGTGCTCCCATCAAGTGCTTCTAGTGGATTGCACGTACAAAACTAACAAGTATGAGCTCCCGGTATTGAATTTTTTCGGGCAAACTTGTACCAAGTCCCCGTTCAGTGTTGCCTTTTGCTTCTTGAGAGACGAGCTCGAAGAAAGCTATGTGTGGGCATTGGAATAAGTTAAATTATTCTACATGGAAGGATATGCCCCTAAGGTGATTATCACCGTAAAAAAGAACAAGCCTTGATGAATGCAATTGCAAGGGTCTTCCCGGATGCTCACAATATTCTTTGCATGTTCCACTTGTAGAACAATATTCAAACCAAGTGCAAACCGATTATTCGGACAACAAAGAAAAGTGAGATGTTAAGAATTAAAAAATTACCGGCACCTCAACAAGAAAAGGTCAAAGAAAAATTCGAGGAGGATGACAAATTGGCGGAACTAAAATGGGCTGGTTTCCAAAGGGAGTGGGAAGCTTTGACATGGTCTATCACCAAGGAAGCTTATGAAGAAAATGCTCGGATGTTAGTTACGCATTGGAGCCATTATCCAAGTATTGTGAAGTATTTGAAGGACCATTGGTTGGATCCGCACAAAGGGAAGTTTGTAACGGCATTCACAAACCAATATAAGCACTTTGATAACCAAGATACAAGTACCGCGGAATCCTCTCACAACCGATTGAAGAAGAAGCTTCATAGTTGTGATGGTGGGTTTCTTACGGTCTTCGAAGCGATGCAAGATTATTTCCTCTGTGACCTTGATAGAGTTAATGAGAATTTTGAAAGAAGTCGTTGTAAAAAACACACAACTTATAAAGATGACCCATGGCTCGAGGGAATTTCTTAGAAGGTGTCACACTTAAGCATTATAGGTTGGGCAACTTGCACGGAGAAGAAGAGTGTGCTTGTCCTAGCATGTCAAGTTTGGGACTCCCATACCGGCATATGATGGACAAGTACGCAGAAAATAGTGTGGTCCCAATTCAAGATATTGATCCGTTTTGGAAACAATTGTCTTTCAATGAACCTATCGCCGAGCAAGATTTTGGTGGATCATTTTCCGATACTACATTGAAAAAACTCAGCCGATAAATACTCCACAGTAAATCGAGCTTAAAAGCAAATATGGTTGAGTAAGTTGAGCAACTTCGTATTTCCACACACAAGGTACGATGTCAAGGAACCAACTAAGGAGAAGAGAAAGGGTAGGCCTCCTACGAAAGAAAAGAGGCGTGTAATGCGGAAAAAAACGAGGGAAATCTTGGAAGAATCAAAGAAAAGAGAACCTTCGGGTTTTGAGCATTTGCAAAAGGAATATGAAGTGAAGAATGAGAAGGAAGGAGATGTTCAAGGTAGAAACAAACGAAGAAGAAGTCAAACGGAACAAGGAGGACCAAGCCTAGTATATTATAAAGGAAACCGTCCCGCGCTTCCTTCTCAAGAGAGTTCAACAATGGAAGTTGGTGCCAAGGGAAAAGGTATAATGTTTCGCTCCAAACAAAAATCAAGAACCATAGTTGAGGTGAAGCAAAATGAACGGGTACTTGAAGAGCCACAAATGACTCCATCAAGTGTTGAGAAAGAGTCGATCAAAGTTCCCGCTGATCCAAACTTAAGAAGAGTTAGTATCAAAGAATTAAGAAGAAGCTAAGAAAATGTTAAAGGAAATACATCATTGGCTGAAGAGCCGCATACGATCCGGGTTGCAAAAGGATTGATGCAATCACCATCTATTATGCAAAGAAATGAGAAAGGTAAAATCGTCCGAACCGAGCACATTATATATACAAATTATTTGCTATATTTCCCGGATTTTGTTCGTGAATACATAAAGACCACCGACTATATTTTCGGTGATGGTAATTATGGTTACCATGTATTCATCGAACAAGTTGGACCATTTAGTGAAGCAAAACAGTTGGGTTTGGACGAATGCACTTGTAAGGCATAGATGTGCGGTTGAACTACGTTCTTACCCGAATTTATACAATCCAATGATGAGTGAACCGGGAGAACAAGAGTCGTTGTTAAACGAGAAGTTCGTTGCCAAATATGTGGACAAATCCTCGCCAACGCTTTCAATTGCGCCATCCATTATGTCTCACTTGGATGTAGTCTTACATTTACACTAACAAGAACAACCTTTATCGAACAATTGGTTAAGAGAAGATGTGTGATGGGGATGGTGCAAATGTGTCATTTCGTTGGTCTCAAGTTGAAATAAGGAACCCCATTACCACCATTAAGGGTTGGATGCAACGGCGCACTCCCCAGGTCTTGGTGTAACCGGTTCGAGCAAAGTTTCGAACTTTGAACCGCATTACGACTATCGAAGGAAGCCTCTGTACAAATTGTTTCCGAATCAGAGTCGAAATGACTATATAGACATATTGACTATATGTAATATTGATAGTGACAATATCATATGTATTTTGAAGGGATCAAATTATAAATAAAGTATTTGTTAGAATTTTTTTTCCTTTAGTTAGTCTTTTAACAATAAATCTACTAATACAGGATATTTTACGGTTGAATATTAGTTTATAAACCAACAGTAAATAAGACTTAACAAAAAAATGTGGACTAAACCTAGTTTACGGTTGGTTTCGAAGTTCAAAAACCAAACGTAAATGAACCATAACCAACCGTAAGTAAACCATACCCAACCATAAATGAACCTGAAAAAATACAATTTATATAAGGACCCTTTCTTATTACTTAGACCACATTAAAACCCATTAAGCCGTTAAACCATTACATGGATAATTGAAATTATCACCGACTAGACCACATAATATTACAAAAGTACTAATTAATAGGTTTGCGAGTGAGGAAGAAGTCCTTTAGGATGTGGTACTGAGGTAGGTAATGAAAAGGTCATATTTTCTATCTTCTTCATTCCTGAATAGATCTCTCTAAAACCTCATCTTCGGTTTCACCACTAAATCGTAGTTCACCAATAATACGAACTAATGCCACAAATTCTTTAACTTGTCTGCGTATAATATCAGATTGATAAATCAACTTGACGTGATCACTGTTATAAGGGTTACCGGTTTCAGAATAATAGTTTCGTAGATGCTTTGCCAATAACTTTGACTCATTATACCACCTTGCCTTCGTTCTTCTCCTATTTTTGAATAACATAGTACATAGTTGCAGCAAATACATAAATCTTCATCCAAAGTAAAATTAGGATCTTGAACCCTAGGTTGAGTCATAATGTAGAACATTAGAGTGATAGTTTAGTTGGAGATGATTGATGTATAAGAAATGTGTAATCCCTTAAAAAATAAGATGGGTTTGATAAATAATCAACAATTCTTCTTTATTTCCTATATAAACAAGATGTATAATGGCTCAATTTTGAAAAAATGGTCGTACAAGGTTCCGACGACTCTATTTTCAGACAAATTAACTCAAACCTTACAATAAATTCAAAAAATATATTTACGATTGAGAAAAGGAAGCACGACATGAACCGTAAGTCTGGGAAGTAAAAAAAATCAAGTTTACGATTGGTTTTGGACTAAAGAAACCGACCGTAAACCTAGGTAATAATTTTTTGTCAGGTTTACGGTTGGTTAAGTAGTCACTTTTTTTTTGTGTTACCTTTCACTCCAAATTTGTGAACCATGATAAAAAATTTAAGCTTATTCATCAATTCTAACTAAATTTGACCTAAATTGGTTTATTCACTCATATAAAAACTATATAAAACCTAAGCATTTAAAAATTGAGAAATAAGCGTCCAAGAATATTTACGGTTGGTTTTTGGTTTCCAAAACCAACCGTAAATATGGGTTAAACTGAAACCATAATATGTATATTTACGGTTGGTTTCTTGAGTCAATCTCAACCGTAAATAGTAACTTTCTTTTGTGTCATCTTTCACTCCAAATTTATAAACCATAATAAAAAAAATTTAAGCTTATTCATTCTTACTAACTAAATTAGACCTAAATTGGATCATTCACTCATACAAAAACTATACAAAACCTAAGCATTTAAAAATTAAAAAATGGGTGTCCAGGAATATTTGCGGTTGGTTTTTGGTTTCCAAAATCAACCGTAAATAAGGGATAAAACTGAAGATCAAATTTACGGTTGGTTATTTGTTTTCAAAACCAACCAAAACCCAACCGTAAGTTTATAAATGTTGAAATTTAAAGTTTTATGGTTGATCTTGGACCTGCGAACCACAATGTAAATTTTCAGTAGTATGCCTTTGAACTTGATTTCTCCTTTGTTTGATTTCCAACTTGAATTTTAGGTATATAAATCATGATTTCTTACTAAAATTTTTTCATTTCTAACTAAATTGATTTATATTTGTCCATTAACTCTAAATAAACTAAGAAAAAACTAAAGTTCAAACTAATTCGTCCCATTTTTTGTGTACGAGGACCAGCACGACCACGAGTACGAGGACCAGCACGACCACGACCATCACGAGTACGAGAACCTTGCACATCCTCGGCTTCGTCATGTGTTTCATCATCACTAGTTTGCGTCTCACTTTGGATAATACCCGCACCTCTTGAATCAGCTTTATTCCTCTTTAAGCTTCGCTCTGACTCATTTTGATTTGATTCATAAGCTTCCTGATCTTGTGTTGCAGGGTCTTTTGTTCCTTAACCATCATCGGATCACCTCTGCTTATGCATGGGTTCATAGTCTCTGCAAATGCAAGTCCTTTCTTTTCTATTTACATATGAAAATAAATATTAGTCGAGTCTTTCGTATCTTAATAGCATAAGTAATTTACATACCAGATTGAAATATAGATTTTCCAATAATCCACATCAAATACACCAATCGTGTTATTTCCTTTACCCATTTGAATAATTCTCATAGCTTCCGGATCATTATTGATCACATGAGGATGACCAAAATGGTGATACCAACCCAAGTAATCTTGTACGACTTCTTTTGTGTCTGCAATTAAATTTACCTCCCACCTTTGGATTTGGTATTCAGGATTATAGCGGTCATTCCAAATAGTGATCGAAGGCCTTGGGGTGTAATTGAGTACGATATTGCTGCCTTCTATCACAGAGCCATTAATACACAATTTAAAGGCTTCGGTTGTTCCATTGGTTTGCAAAAAGCCATATTGGGGAGAAATCGACGAGGGTTAGCCATTACAAACCCAAAAGGATGGTACAAAGTCCCGTTGTAGCCTGCCAAGTCAGTAAATTCACGTTCATTTTCTCTTGTATCTTTGTTGAGCTTTAAATAATGATCAAACACAACATCTTCTACGGTGAAAACACCAATTTCCATCCTCTTCTTTACTATCTGAGCTTCTTTCCCATGTGACTGATAACCGCTGAATCTGAATTTCTTTCCCGTAGGACCAGTGAAATCATATGTCCACTCTCTCTTAGGATCCAGACTCGAAAAGTGGTCATAGACCCATGCCTATGAAGATATCAAATACATATAAGAGAATGCTTAAAAAAGATAAACATACAAACATTGAAATTAACCATATATTACCTGAAAAAGACCAGTATTCTCGACAATTTCAGTATCTCCAACCCTCGAGGCTTTTCTAAGGTTGTACAACAAATAAGCGAAAGTGGAAGTGCCCCATGAATACTCATTTATCTTCTCTAGATCCTTCAACCATTGTAGAAAATCAGCGTTGACCCTATTGCCTGAGTTATCAGGGAAAAATAAGGTACCAAGGATGTACAACATGTATGCTCTTGTTGTACGTAAAGTTGTAGTTCCGTATATCACCTGCCCTGCCCGTTCCTTCAACTTATTTCCTCCAAACTTATCCCTAAGACTACGCAACATTAGCTTCTTGGTCATACCAAATTTTTCCTTCCTTGCTTCACCCAGTTTATCTCCGGCAGCCAGTTGAAACTCCTTCTCGGCTTTTTTTCTATCCCATCCAAGATTGTCTTCAACAAGTTGATAAAGATCACTCCAAGCCATGTTGTTGTTAAAGCCTTCATGCACAACTTTACTTTCGACTTCCAAGTTAAGAATTTGCTTCACATCATCTCGCGTTATTGTCATCTCGCCGAATGGGAGATGAAACGTATCAGTTTCAGGTCAATATCGTTCTCTGAAGGCTGTGCAAGTAACACTATCATTGAATTTTGTTGAACGGTCCATGACGCTGTATTCGTCGCTAGAGTACGAACCGCATCACATTCTTCACATAACGACCAATGTTTATCCCTTTGACGAACCAATTTCTTCATAGTGGTTGTATGATCCTACAAAAAATAGAAACAAAATTTATTAATCAAAACCATACCAACAAGTTATAATTTGAAGTGAAATTTAGGAAAATCATAACAAAACAAGTGAAGTTTTTAGATTATTACCTTGCTCTCCGCAACTTTGGAAGCCCATGAATTTGGATAACCAAATAATATTGCAGACCTATCTGGGGCCTCACCCCAAAGTCTGCCATTCTTCTTCTTAGGCAACAACATGTCTTTGCCTTTGGGAATATGATTGCCTTTCGGTGAAGGTTTCTTCCTTGGCTTTCTTTCCTTCACTTGAGGTTGAGGCGAATAAACTGCAACTTCTTTACCTTTGCCTTGATCAACAACTTCTTCACTTGAGGTTTCTTCGTCTTCCTCTTGTGGTGGTTCATTAATCACAAGTGCACCTCCACTCATCACCTGTAGATCAAATTTTCCACCTCCGATGTCTTATATGTTTTCCGTATATGATTGGATAATATTATCTTCCTTTTCAGGTGGTACAACTTGTCTAGAGCTACCTCCTACCTCCGTATTTATCTTCTTCTTATTGTTCTTTCTCACGCCTCTATTATCTACCCCTAAGTGAACACCGTGGCGAGGGGTGGGAGTGTGATCAATTGGTGTCAAATTGTTACCTCTCTTGAGTTTGAATTTTGCCATATTCTTATTCCTACAACACATAATTGAACTCACAAGTTAGGTAATTTTAAAAAAATAAATAAACACAAACAAACCATCAATTGAAAACTCATGAAAAATTACGGTTGGTTTATACCAGTCGAAACCAACCGTAAATACAATTACGGTTCACTTTTGACCTCGAAACCAAATATAAATAATATTATCGTTCGAAAATGTTAAACACAAAAAATCCTCAAAAATAATTGAACTACCAGAAAAATTTACAGTTGGAAATTAGCATTCGAAACCAACTGTAATATATAATTACGGTTGAGAAAAGCCAAACGTAAAAGTTCCAAAAATTTAGCCTACAATGATTTTTACGGTTGCAAAAAGAGAATCGAATCCAACTGTAATATGTCATCTTCATCTTCATTATGTAAATATACGTTTGGAAATTGGAAAAAACTAAACGTAAATTTAATGAAAACTCAGTTATGTTTGGAAAACCAACCGTAAGTTCTTCAATATAAAAATTTAAGGTTCGTATTTTTTCAAAAACCAACCGTAATATGCTCTGAAAACCTAATTATTTTTACAAATCAATCAATCAAACAAGAAAATCAATCACAAAAAGGAGAAAAAAATGGGTTCTTGTCGAACCATACCTCATAAACACCATGGTTGTGGTTGGGGAGTTTGATTTCCTTCACCACCGATTTGTTCTTCAATCTCTTGATTAGGTTGGTTTGATTGTTGTTGATTGCCATCACTGCAATCTTCTGTACCTTTAATAGGATTCTTCATCTTTGCTATAAAGTTTAATAGACGATTATAAATTTTTCGAATTGCCGATTAAATGGAGACGATGAATTTCAATGGAGAAGAAGAGATACAGTTGGAAAAGAGAAGTTGAAATTAAAATCGAGTTAGATAGTTAGGTTTTGCTTTTTGTTTTGATTTTAATAGATTAGAGGAAAAATTAGACTTTTAATGATAAAAGGATAATATAGACATTTTCTATTATCATAGGATGTCCCCTAATTAACTATTTAATCACCCTTAAACCTAAAAAAACTCTTTTATTGAAAGTGTAAACCTCGGTATGAGAATTTTTGTGATAATGTTAATGCAACCTCTCTTGCATCTAAGCATATCTTTTAGAATAAAATGAAACATGAACTTTCACTATGTGAGGGAAGCTCGTGCAGTGCAGTACCACCTTCCAAGTCTTTAAAGGGGCACTGTATCTGCCAAACGGCTGCTAATATCTTTTCTAATGGCCTAGAAAGGATGAAAATCTAACAGTGTAAAAGTTGGACTTGCGTCGGAAACTACTGAGAAACCAATTATAGTTAGCCAATTTATTGGACTTTTATTTTATTTCATCATTTCTGGATCTGTCTCTGTAGTCAGTCTAATTTTGTGCCCCGCACATTTTCTATCGAGTGCACATATAACATTTTAATATGCTGATTTTACCATTTCATCACTTCTTAATTTGTAACATGTAAAAGTAGGAAAGTGGCGAATGTAAAGTAGTATTCACTTAAGCACCAAATTCTTTACTAGTAGGAAAGTAGGTCCCATAAGAATGTATGATGTGGCTGTTCATTCGATTAAAACAGATACAGATCCCATTTTCACAGCATGGGTTCAAGGAATTCATCATGTATGTTATGTAGCATTCGTGGCTGAGATATCTCGCCAACCTGTACCTACATGACTATGTGGACCCTACCTCCTTGGAAAAAAAATAAAATAATCGAAAGGTCCCAAGATCACGCAACCACCGTTGAAACAAGAACACGTGAAATCATTATCAGGTGAATGCCACAAGGTCGTAATATCAAAATGTGGCCTCAAATCATCCACATCAGCAGCATCGGACCGTAACTTCACTGTCTGAATCCTACGTCGGATTCCGAATCAACAACCATAATATCACTTCCGAGGCTTACAAATTAAGTCAAATACTAAAATCCCAATATTATCCTTAAATCTCTGATGAGAAGATATTTTTTTCAGAACTAATTTGTGAAATGACAATTTAGACCTTCAACTTTTATAAGAAGAAAAAAAATCAACTCAAAAGGATTTTCTTTTCGGTTTCTTTGTTTTGTAGAGAAAGAGTAAAGTAAGTAAAAAGAGGATTAATTGGAGAGAAAGAGAGAAATCATGAAAGAATGCGAGTTATGTGAAGCACCAGCAAGGATGTATTGTGAATCAGATCAAGCAAGTTTATGTTGGGATTGTGATGAAAAAGTTCATTGTGCCAATTTCTTAGTAGCTAGACATATAAGGAGTTTACTCTGTAATTCATGTCAATCACCAACACCATGGAAAGCATCGGGATCTAAACTTGGACATACAATTTCAGTTTGTGAAAGATGTGTTAAGAGATGTAGTAAGAATAATAATAATGGAAATGATGATGATGATGATGATGAAGATGAAGAAAGTCATAAAGAAGAAGATACTGATGATGATGA
This sequence comes from Papaver californicum, assembly GCA_023531435.1. Classification (NCBI taxonomy): domain Eukaryota; kingdom Viridiplantae; phylum Streptophyta; class Magnoliopsida; order Ranunculales; family Papaveraceae; genus Papaver; species Papaver californicum. The sequence goes on along the minus strand of JAJJMC010033073.1, from coordinate 47,776 downwards.
TCAATATCAGGATGCAGATGAAAATGATGATATTGAAACCGATTATGATGATGTTGATGAAACCGATGATGAAGATGCAGATAATCAAGTGGTTCCATGGTCATCTACACCGCCTCCACCACCGATTTCTAGCTGTTCTTCTAGTAGTGCTGAAGAATCTTCTTGTACTAGTAGACTAGTTTGTAACGGAAGGGATTTTAGGAATACTGCAGCAACAGTTTCTTTACCTTTGAAAAGGATGCGTGAGAAATTAGATCTCACTTTTCATCAGGTAATTCTTCTTTTCCTTATTAATGCTCAGATCTTAGATTATTTCTTAGAATCTTTTTTTTCCTCCCAAAATTTACTCTAAATTTAGATCAATTAAAATGAAATTGAATTTTGACTTCAATTTCTGAATTCTGAGTTTTTTTTTTTTTTTTTTTTAATTTCTAGGATGAGATTGGTTGTTCACCTTCGCCATCAGCAGTAATGGAAGAAGATGAAGAAGAAGCAACATCTGTAATTTCTTTCAGACCTTTGAAAGATAGAAAAGTAGCTCTAACTTCAACTTCAACTTCAACAACTCTTATCGGTTCCCTTAAAAGATTTGAACAGAAAATTGTTTCCAGTAAAGAAATTGACGAATCTTCAGAATCAATACTTGCTATTTGCAAATTAAGTAAAGATCCAAGAGCTATCTGATTTGATGATGATCATCAGAGGGGATAATTTTTATTTTTATTTTCTTGATCAATTTAATTGTTAATTGATGTTCCTAACTAGTAGTATATTATTAACTTGCACTATTAAAAATTGAAAACGATCTTTTATTTTTCTTCTTACAAAAAAATATTGTGGTGGTCGAATTCAAAGTACCAAATTTGGATATGTGGATATAAATATTTCTCTGAATATCAAATCTTCTTCTTTTGCTTTTGTATGAATGCGAATCTGTAAATATCACTTTCAATTATGAATTATTTCTTTTCAATTTTTTTTTTTGAATGGGCAGATTTAACAGAGCAGGTAGCAGCTACCTTAATTTCTCGCAATTCTGTGACAGTATAACTGTCATGAGTAGGGCTTGAAATGATTGAATATACAGAGTGAAATCCTACTTTCAGATTACAAAATATTCAGCTCTTGGACGAAACAGAAAATCAATAAACAGACTCTGTTAACACAAATAGGATCAGTTCTCATATTCTTGGCCATTTTAAACCTGAAATTGCAAAAGGAAGGATGCAGAGAAAGAGCAAAATATGGGGAGACAATTGGGTAGATAGGCCGTAGGTCATGTTACTACATATTTTGCTTTCTTTTTGATAGACCTATGGCATTTATTCAACGAATTATATCAAATTTCATGCTACATAACCCAATTCTTACACACCTAGCCTTGGTTTTTAGATCCACAAGTGTAAAATACCTAGAACTTTACTTGATTATATTGCTTATACTTAGCATATTATCAATAGCCAATTAGTCGGGAACCGTTCGATCCTGACGGAAGCATTCCATTGGTAGTAGAACAGGTAAAGAAGAGGCCAGATGCCAAGATGAGCATAGAAGATGGTTGGCGCCTTCTTCTCGCTGGACTGCTGCTGCCCAGTTTGGACTAGCTTGGAGTTAGCCTTAGTTCTTCATACAGTGATCTGCAGAACTTGGAAATTGAAGACGGTATAACAATATCCTCAAGAGACATCCATAAATTTATGTAACATTTCGTTCCTGATTATTCCTACCTCATTATTAAAACTGACTATTATGAGCATCAATACAGCTTAAGATAAGCCGGCTGATAGAATACATCTGATCTGCCTGTCCAATATACTCCCTGTTCTACCAGTCCATTAATTCTGGTCTTCCTGAAATTTCAGTTAAATTGTACTGAAAATATGTGCTCTTCTGCCGAAGGGTAAACTATATCAAAAAAACGCACCTTACATAGCCTTAAATCAGCTCAAACAGTGCTTTGCACCTTGTGTTTCTCTGAAACAACAATTCCGTCCATGTTATAAAACCTGCAGTCAGCCATACTTCCTTTATTATGGGACTCTTCTGATTTGCACAAACCAGAACATCCCGAAAGCATTTTGTTTTGGATTTGAAGTCCACCTCACTACTGATTCCCTGCATCTAATCCTTTCTAACAGCAGAAAGTGGTAAATTTGCCTCCTTTCCACCACCTATTACTGGTAACACACTTGTCTTTTAGCTCATCAGGAATATGCCACTCACCTTGATGGATTAGGTCACTAGCTGTCAGCCTCAAGTTATGCTTCAAAAAAAGAAAAATTTACAAGAGGAGCTGCACCTATATATCCATGTGTCAAACTAGACTAAAATCTTAGAACCATCACCTACAATCCATCTGACATACCATGCCCACACAGAAGATAACATTCACTTAGAACTCCACTGTCCAGTTTTATCCTTGCACTTGGCTGCAGAGAATTGAGCCCACTCCTCCTTAAGAGTTTGAGAAGTCTCCACGTCATACTGCTACAGGATTAGGCCATCTATAGTCATGAGATAAGGGGTATCCTAGTGGTTAGCTTAGCACTGAATTACCCTTTATTTTATAAAATTATCAAATATATACTTTAAAATCACACCAACATAAAAAAAAAAGGCTTACCGATTTTATTTGCTAGAAGGGGATGGGGCAGCATCCCTTCTAATGAACAATTTTTTGGGGATTCCTCTAAATTTGAGGGGACCTTCGTCCCATTTTACTTAGGTCATTAGGAAGTAATTCCTAGTTATATTCATATAATTTTACTAATGATAAAAATACTCTTATTTAATTGGGAGATAATAATTTAAGTTAGTTAACTTAGTTAATTGTCAGTCTTAGATTAGTTTAGATAAAACATATAAAAACTAGAATTATTATGAGGAAGAATAAAGTTTTTGAAAATAAAATAAAATTGAAACTTAGATTTGATGATTGTTAAATTTAAAATGAAAGATTCTAGTGTAAATTGGGAGGAATTTGAACCTTCAAATCATAGAAGAAATAAATTATTCGTCAATCTTCACAACAATCTGGTAATGGATGATTTGTTAGATGGTAAATGTGTTCTTCCCAAAACCCAATCTCAACCCCAAAATTAAGGTTTTTACGAGATCATAACGAAGAATATGAAGATTATAATGTTTTGGGTACTCGGGTATACTTGTTAATGTGTTTTTCTTGCTTGAATTTGCTCAAATTTGGTGAAAGTATAAAACTTTATAGACTGGCTTCGGCAAGCATCACATAAGTTCGGCTAGTAAAATGAAGAACACATGTAGCCGAACTCTCTGAGTTCATGGTAGTAGCCGAACTTAGCTATTTGTAGTAATAAATGGTAGTAGCCGAACAATGTGATTCTTAACCGAAATTTCAAAATATTATCAAATAGAAAGTTCGGTTAGCTCGATAATAGGATTTAATAACCGAACTTGTATGTCTAAAACCAACAAAAGTTTGGTTAAGATTATAATTGATACTTTAACCAAACCTTTTCAATTTATCAGGGTTTTTTTGTGCTAGAAGTTCGGTTAAGAATTATTTGCTGCAGGCAGCCGAACATTTACGATTTCACCTGGGATTCTTGGTGTCAGAAGTTCGGCTAGGTTTGATATTTTACTATCTAGCCAAACATTACTCTAGATTGTGCAATTTTTAGCCGAACTTCTTCTAACTAGCTAAACATTACAAAAATATCAAACAGTTGTATCAAGTATAAAGTTCGGCTAGCTAGATAATAAAATTTAATAATTATATGTCTAAAACCCAAACCTTTTTCTGTTTTCCCTAAATTTCAATGTTTGTTAGCCGAACTTTTTTTTAAACAACCGAACCTTTTGTTCGGTTTGTTATATAACAGGCTTTATCAACCGATTTTTTTACCGAACTTACGAAATTTATTAACTAAAGTTTCAAACCAAGTTACGAAGCATTAACGTCAAATACAAACAAACTAACGAAATTCAAACCATGTAAATGTTCTAAAATGCAAACATATAGTAAACTCAACCACTCATTCACCACGTCGACGATTGCGATAAACTCTTTTACCACGTCCAAGTTCTTCGTCGGATGAGGTCTCATCTCCACTTGGTTCCAACATAGTATCATCAGCCGCACTTGAGCCTTCCCAACTTGGTCCACTTCTAGTAGAAGCATCTAGCGCTGCACAGGAACCGACCGGAACCGAGGGGGTTCAGGACAGGTACAAAGAATGGATGTTAGAACCGGCATAAAGCTAGACGAACCGACCTAGAAAAACCGGCTTTCCTAGGCCGTTGATTATAACTCATAATTTCAATCATATCCGTTATTTGTAGGTTAATATAGGGTTTATTCGCTCTTATTTACTCGACTTCAGATCTCTTTCTTCTCTTCGTCTTTAATTATTTTCCATCACCACCACAACGACAAACCACCCTCGTCACAACCACCACCATTGATTCTCGTCTCTCGTCACAGCCACCACCACTGTTTGGTTCTCGCTACAGTCGCCACCACTGATTGGTTCCAGTCGCAGCCACCACCACTGGTTCTCGTCACCTCCACTGCCACTAAAGCAGCTTAGAAAACCTATTTTCATCATCTCTCATTCTCATTCTCTTCTCTGATTTTTTGATTCTTTCCCACTATTTTAAACCACCAAAGATTGATTTTTAATCTTTGTTTTTGAGCCTGATTTTGTAGGGGTTGATTGATTATTGTATATTATGTTTGTGATTGTTTGATTAATGTTTGTGTTTTGTTTGTTTGTTGTATGGGAAAAGAGGTCATTAGCAAAATCAATAAGTTTTCCCTAAATGAGGTTTGTTGTTGAAATTTGTTTGTTACTGTAATAATTTTTGATAATTTTTGGAGGTTTAATAGTATTGTAATGATAAAATCTGTGTTATTTTGGATGAGGTAAAAAACCTGAACCGGAATGGAACCGACTGATCGCCCGGGTACAAGTACAGTTCTCGATACAGGTACAGGTACCCCAAGTCAGAACCAGCTGCTAGTAGGTACAGGTACTCGGAATCTAGGAAAACCGAGTTGTACCGCCCTTTTTGCATCCCTAGCAGCAGCAACAAAACTTGAACCTTCCCCTTGTAGTCGACTCCTCTTGGGCGCCTTCGTCTTGCTCGACTCCACCTCATTGTTCGATATGACCTTCTCTCATTCGTTGTAAAGGGATGTCTATTCTTCAGTCGACATATGGTCTCCCGTGCGAATTTTAGCCATCATTTTCCTCAATAGCTTCTTACCCGCCTTAACTTATTCATTTAAACATAAAAATACGTTATTTTAGGTCAAACTTAATAACACGTCAAAAATCATAAAGAGAATAACTTTATTAACCACACTCTCCAACACCTTCGCCACATCTTCGCTGCAAGTGGGCGTCTTCCCGGTTTCAACACCCTTATCTTTCTCCTTCGCCTTCGCTCTCTCCGCCTTAGCTTGTTGAACATGTTTTATAACATAGGGATGGGTAATACCTAGATACCATTCCATGTACCCTTTTCCATAGGCACTTTGGACACCCTCCTCTAAAGATATACATTCATCTTCATCGATAAGTTATTCCTCCATGTTGTTCCACGTCTCTAGCGTTGGCGGTGGCTCATGTCTTGGCTTAAATAAATTGGCGGTGTTCTTTGTACCCCTCTAAATCAATTTACAGTTTTCATTCTCCACGGTTGGTATAGTATGCACATAAGAGAACTGGCGAAATACTCTTCGAGGGTTGTACATCGAGTAACCGCCAGGAAAGAACAATGGTCTGTAGTAATTTGCGACTGGCGAAAGCTCAACCTTAGCAAAAGAGTAGGAGGTGAAATTTACTTCTTTCGCTTCTAAATCATCCAACACTCTCCTCGTGTATGCCAACAGATCCTTTTTATCCTTCAATTGTGTGCGCTTGAACTCGTACTTTCCGATCGTCGGATGCCCAATAAGCCAACCTTTCTTCGCATCAGGAAACTTCATTAGAGGGAAGTGGTCGTACACCCACACCTAAGGGAAAACATCAAGTTTAACAAAAGTTCGGCTTTAAAGAATCATCAATCATCTTTCTTATGCAATTTATTGGAATGGGTATGTCGAAGATTACCTGGAAGAGAATGTAGTACCCTCCAATTTGTGAAGTATTAATCCGATTAGCGCTTCTAAGTTGGTCTTGAAGGAACGCAAGGACCGCAATGTCCCACGAGTAATTATTAACATCTTTGAGGGGATGCAAAAGCTGGAGAAAACTGACACTTACCCTGTTTCCAGAAGTGTCGGGAAATATAAGGCTGCCTAGATGATACAACAAGTAAGCGCTGACATGTTGCTTAATCTTGTCCTCGTCCATCACCAACTCTCTACTCTCCACTTTCTTTCTTGTCCCTCTAAATTCCCTCTACAAAATGACCAACTTGAACTTCCTCAACTTCTTGAACCGACGACCCTTTCTATCGATCTCCATTATCTCCATACCAGGTTTAGGCTCCTTAACAGAGCGTATAACTCCAACTTAGTCTTATTTCGACTCCGCCCTAGTGTCTTCTCCGCTAAATCTTCTAGATCTTCAAAACTCATCTTTTATAACCTTCTGCAACACATTTCCCATCTACTCCAAGACCTCTGATCCTGCATACGTCGTCAGGAGTGATACACATCTCACCAAATGGGAGGTGAAAATTATCCGTCTCTGGGTAGAACCTCTCGGCAAACGCTGAGACGGTGACAATGTCAAACTCAGCGTGTGCATAGTGGATAACAGACCACCAAACACATGATGTGACTCTATCCACCACATGTGGACACTCATCCTCTATACCCCACGAAACCGCCTTCTGGTGTCTCAAAAGTCTAGTCGCATTTTATTATCCTACAAAATTAACATAATCATTGATTAACTAACATACAAGAAATCATAATTAAGAGAACATAAGTCGGAAAAAAATATATATAGTCAAAATGAAATACCTTGGCCATGTAGATTTTGGCAGCCCATGAGTGTTTGTAGCCTAAAAACACTTCGCGTCCATCTTCCGTTGTACCATGAGGTGGGTTAGTAGGAGGTAAACACAACTTCTTATCAGGAATATATGCATATCTCGCACAAGGTGTCTTAGGAGTCTTCTTCTCTTTAACAACAACAAGAGAAAGATTTTGTTGTGGATCTTCCCCATTACATTTCTCTTCTTCTTTCTCTTTCTCTTGATCTTCCTCTTGCTCCTCCTCAACTTCCTGATCTATCTTTTGGTTCACTTTACTGATTGTAACTCTCGATAACAATCCCGACTTCTTTGTAGCTTTAGTTCCACGTTTATCTTCCTCTAGGTGTTTACCGTGGCGAGGGGTCGGACTTCTAAGTTCTGGCACCACGTTATCCTTACTTTTACCTTTCTTGTTGCCGCTAAAAACAAAACAAAGACTGCTCAACTAAATTGGAATAACAAAGCATAAAGTTCGGTTAAAAAAACAAAAACTTCGGCTAAGATATCACACTATCGATTTAACCGAACAAAAAGTTCGGTCAACAAGAAAAAGTTCGGCTAGCATCCATCACTTTCCATCAAAAACAGTGTAATGTTCGGTTGGAATGTAAATTTTGGAGAATAGCCGAACTTTAAGTTTACATTTTGGACTACAAAGTTCGTTTTGAAAGAATAAAGTATCGATTTAGCCGAACTCCTAAGTTCGGCTAAAAAAATCTAGAGAAACAGAAGTTCGGCTAGCCCTAAAATTTTTACTCAACCGAACTGTTCTTCGTGTTCTTGAAAAACAGAAAGTTCGGTTGAGACGAGAAGGATAAAAACTATGTTCTTAGCTGAATTTTTATCTGAACCTACATTTTGAACCCTAGAAATCATGATTTCTACTCGAATCGACAATAAAAAACGCATGCAATAGAAGGGGTTTGTCAGGAATTACCTTCTAATTTGCATGTTATGTTGATTAGGAATTGGTTCTTCCGTTTCGGGTAGAAAAATCGTTTCTTCAACTTCTTCTTGATTTTCTTGATTTGCAAGCGCCACAATCCCAGGATTAGGTAGTACATCTCTTTCAGATCGTTTAACACGAGATATTTGTAGACGATAAAATTCGTTTATGAACCGACGAATTAATCGTGTATGGAAGATGACGAGGGAAAGAGGAGAAGAAGAGAATTTGAAAAAGAAAATTTGGTTATGTTATAAATTATGATTTAGTTTTAGGATTTGATTTATATTTGTTTTGGTTTGGGTGGTTATTGGTGTAGTTATATTAGATTAGGATAAATTTAATAAAGGGTAACTTAGTCATTTCATCATATTAGAACACCTCTTAGCTTTGTGAGGCATATGGCCTAAGTAGATAATGGTCCCCAAAAAATTATTCCTTCGTATACCCAGTTCATTACAAGGAGTGCACACTGCACATATTGGCCCAAACTAAGAAGGCTAATTTAGGGGCTCCCACATTTGTAGAGGGCCTCCCATAATAAGACGAAGTAGAGACATTTTAAGTAAAATTCAAAAACCCCTTATCCATCATATTTTTATAATGACTAAAATACCCATGATTAGTTAGTAAAACTAATTAACTAATAGATTAAGCTAATCATGATTAATCGAAAATAATCTTAAACTTAATCAAATCAATTCAAAAAATTTCTTTTTGGTTTGGTGGGAAGAAAAATTAGAAGAAATGTAAGATAATTTTGTAGGTTTTTCTTAAAAACCCTAGACTTTGATTCAATCAACCAGAGCATAAATGGGATACATCTAACTTAAACTCTTGGTCTTTTAATGGCTCAAATTGGATGAAATTACGGACAAAAAAGATGATTATTTTTTTTGATTCAGAGAATTTTACGGTTGAGTTTTCATGTCGAACCCAACCGTAAAAGCTATTTACGGTTGGGTGTTCTTCCCAACCCAACCGTAAACATAAGAACAATGGATGAACACCAACTCATAACAGTTTTACGATTGGGTTTTAGCATCGGACCCAACAGTAAATAATTTTAAAAAAAAATTCTTATCCAAGATGATTTACGGTTGGGATTTTCCAAAAAACCCAACCGTAAAAACCAATTTTAGTTTACAATTTCATCCAAAATTTACGGTTGGGTTTATGCTTCCCAATCCAACCGTCAAACATCTTTTGGAGCATTGAGTTTAAGGTAAAATTGGCGTTTAAAAATTAAAAATTTAAACTTATTCAATCATTTTAACTAGATTCAAGTTAAATTGGGTCATTCAAACAAACAAAAACAGAAAACAACACAATAACTAGAATCCAATTTTGAATGATCCAGGAGAATTTACGGTTGGGTTTTGGATGAAAACCCAACCGTAAAACATCCTTTGAAGCATTGAGTTTAACGTAAAATTTGGGATTAAAAATCAAAATTTTAAACTTATTCAATCATTTTAACTAGATTGAAGGTAAATTTGGTCATTCAAACAAAGAAAAATTGAAAACAACACAAGTACTAGAATCCAATTTTTAATGATCCAAGAGAATTTACGGTTGGGTTTTGGCTGAAAACCCAACCGTAAACCTGATTTTTTTTTTGTTTTTTTACTTGCTTTTTCCTTTGCTTGGTTTCCAACTTGAAATCTTTGTAAAATAAACATGAGCTATACCAATTTAAAGATAAAATCTTTTTCATACATTCACATTAAAGTTATAATTCACCCACAAAAGAAAAAAAACCTTAGTTTGACGCAATTGTAAACATAGAGTTAGGGAGAAGGAGGAGGGGTAGGTCGATGAGTTTGACGAGCTCTTTTTTTGCTCTTAGGACAACGAGTACGAGGAGCAGCACCAACGCCACGATTACGAGCACCAGCACGACCGCCACGAGTACGAGCACCACGTTCCATATCCTCGGATTCATCATGTGTATCTTCATCACTAGGTTGCGGCTCTCTTCGGTTAGTAGTCGCATCTCTTGTACCGGCTCTACTCCTCTTTAAATTTCTTGTCGTCTCATCTTCTTCTGCTTCATGAAGCTTCCCAATTTTGGCTTGCAGGTTCTTCAATTGGTCAGACGTCGTCACATCAACTCTACTTAGGCATGGAGTGATAGACTCTGCCAATGCAAGTGCTTTATTTTTCATCTTATTTTTCTATTCACATATGAAAATAAAAGTTGGTTGAGTCTTTAGTAATAAATCTTAAAAACATTAAAAACAAAAGTAATTTAAGTACCAAATTGAAATATGCTTTCTTCCAAAAACCATCTTCTGTGTTGTTTCCTTCACCCCTTTGAAGTATTTTCATAGATTCTGGATCAATGTTAATGACATTTGGATGACCAGAATGATGATACCAATCCAAGTAATCTTTTGCAGCCTCTTTTGTGCCCGGAGATGAAATTACCTCCTGCATTTGGATTTGGTAATCCGGTTGATAGCGGTTGTTCCAAACCGCGACCGAAGGCGTTAGGTTGTAGTTGAGCACGATGTTTGGGCCTTCGATCATCGAGCCATTCACACAAAATTTAAAGGCTTCGTGTGTTACCTTGGTTTGGACATAACCACATTGGCGGAGAGTTCGACGGGGGTTGCACATCACGAACCCAAACGGATGGTACAAAGGCCCGTTGTAGCCTGCCACGTTCAAGAATTGACGTAAATCTTCAACATCTCCATCATCATCTATGTTAATCTTCACATAAGGATCAAAAACAACATCTTCAACGGTGAAAGCATCAATTTCACTTCCCATCTTTGCTATCTACGCTTCTTTATGCCTTTCCTGAGTACCAGTGAAGATAAATTTATTTCATGTAGGTCCAGTACCATCAACGCTCGACTTCGTTTTAGGAGCCAGGTTCGGAAAGTGATCATAGACCCATGCCTATGAAGATAATAAATATTAATATAAGATAATGCGCAAAAAAAATATGAATTTAAACATTGAAATTCCAACAATAAATTACCTGATGAAGACCAGTATTCCCGACAATCTTAGTTCCTCTAACCTTCGAAGCTTTTCTAAGGTTGGAAAGTAGGTAAGCCAGGCTGGCAGTTCCCCATGAGTACTCATGCGTCTTCTGGAGATCATCCGTCAACCACTGTAGAAAGTGAGCGTTGACTCTGTTTCCTGAGTTGTCAGCAAAGAAGATGGTGTAGCTGTTCGCATAGCTCTGGTTTCATCTATGACGACCCCATCCTTTTCCAACTGCCGGGTTCCTCCAAACTTCTCCCTGAGACTACGCAACAAGATCTTCTTGGTCATATCTAGACCTTTCTTCGTTGTTGCCCCCGGTTTATCTCCACAAGCCAATTTAAACTATGATTCGGCTTCTCTCTTCTCCCATCCAAGTGTATCTTTGACAAGGACACAACGATCACTCCATGACATATTTTTGTCAAAATATTCATACACAGATTTACCTTCAACTGGTAAGCCAAGAACTGACTGGATATCATCCGGCGTTATTGTCATCTCGCCGAATTGGAGATGAACATATCGGTTTCAGGTCAATAACGTTCCCTGAATACTGTGCAGGTGACACTGTCATACTCTAACATCGAATTGGTAAATTCCGAGAGCTAACCCGATACCATTTACGAGAACTTAGGCGGTTATACATTCTTCAGCTAAGGGCCAATGTTGAGCCCTTTGATGAACCAATTTCTTGATCGCCTGTGTATGATCCTACAAAGAATAAAAACATTTTTTTTAACTTGAAATTAAACAAACGGAAATTTAACAAAACAAGAGAAGTTTTTAGATTACTACCCTCGTCTCATCAACTTTGGCAGCCCATGAATGGGGATAACCAAATAATATAGCAGACCTGTCTGTGGCTTCACCCCAAGGTCTCCCATTCCTCTTCTTAGGCCACAACACGTCTTTGCCTTTGAGAATATGCTTCCCTTTCGGTTCTGGCTGCTTCTTTGGCTTTTTTCCTTCAGTTTTGGTTCAGTATAACCAACAACAATTTCTTTACCTTTGCCTTGAGGGACGAATTGTTCTCTGTCTGTCTCTTCTTCCTCACATTGTTGCTCTTGTGGTGGTTCTCTAATCACAAGAGCACCTCCACTGAACACATGTAGATCTTTCAAGTCTTGGAAAATATTATATTCCTCTTGTGCAAGTTGAGGAAAACTACCACCCTCTACCTCAAAAGTCGTCTTATGGCTCTTTCTCAAGCCTCTATTAGCTACCCCTAAATGAACTCCGTGGCGAGGGTTGGAGTGTGAGAAATATGTGTTAAATTATTACCCCTATTCTTCTTATGTTTCCTACAACATACAAGCAATACAAGTTAGATAATTTCCAAACAATTCAACTCAAACAACTTCAATTTGAAAATTCAGAACTTTTTACGGTTGGGTTTCACATATAGAACCCAACCGTAAATAATAAACATCACCTACACAGGAGAATTTACGGTTGGGAATTGACACTCCAACCCAACCGTAAATAATCCTCACCAAAAATTTTAACTTAGCAGAAGCATTTACGGTTGGGTTTTCCAATCGAACCCAACCGTAAAAATCCACAACAATTTTTTTTAAATACATATAAGTATTTACGGTTGGAAAAATGAATCCAACCCAACCGTAAAATTCAAGTTAAAAAATTGGTGCAAATTTGTTTACGGTTGGGTTTTGAGAAAAACCCAACCGTAAAATTCAAAAAAATAATTGCACAATTTTTTTTACGGTTGGGTTCAAAATCGAACCAAACCGTAAAATTTTCTCTTCATCTCCTACCACTGTTTCACGGTTGGGCTTTGAAGAAAACCCAACCGTAAAATGAAGAACAAACCAGTTACGGTTGGGTTTTCCAATCAAACCCAACCGTAAATTCTTCTGTAACCAATTTTTTTTAACAAAAACATCAATCAAACATGCAAATCAATCACTTTTGGGTTCTAAAAATAACATGGGTTTTGTTCAATACCTTAGATACACCATTGTTTGTTTTGAAGTTTGATTTTGATTGTCACCACCGATTTGTTCTTCAATCTCTTGATTAGGTTGAAAAGTTTGATTTTGGTTGGCATCACTACTACCTTCTACACCTTTAGTATGATCCTTTATCACGATTTTTGGAGTTTAATCGACGAAGAATTTTTCGAATCGACGATGAATTTCGATGGAGAAACTGGGTTTACGGTTGGGAAACTGATGGTGAAGTAAAGATATGAGAGTGATGGAGAAGTTGGAAAGAAATTTTGAGGTTTACGGTTTGGAAAGGTTTTGTTTAGGTTTAGGTTTTAATTGATTGAGGGGCAAATTAGACTTTTTAATTGATAGAAGGGTAATATGGACATTTAACATATGAGATTGGAGCCCCTAGGACATCCCTTTACGCATTTTTGGGTCACCCTACCTGACATTGGAGCCCCTCTACAAATCAAGGATTCCCTAAATTAGCCTTCCAAACTAAAGTAACTAGTTTTCTAAGAATTGAGCCCACTCCTCCTTAGAGTTTAGTAACCTCATATACTGATTTTTTTTTTCCAAGATCAGAAGTTTCAATGGCTTTATCCTGCAGTCCCCTAATGGAGCATAATTGACTATTCATTGGGATGAAAAGAACGTACAAGTTTGATCATGGAATTGAAGATTGTAAACTCTTAACTGAATCTGAAATCTTTTGCTGGTACAAAGTCAAACTACGATGAGGTGGAAAATTTGCTTGTAAATTTTGTAGGCTGAAAGATACAAAGTAGTACAAGGTAAAAGTGTGAAACTTGTACTTTGTGTTTTATACACCAAGGAATAAAATTTGCATCAAGAAAACCCCAAATTCAAATTTCGGTCGCCAATCGCCATGCCCGGAAGTAAAGCTTATTGAGATTAACCCAAAACAACTGAATAGGCAACTTACTTTTGCATGGAGAAATATTTTCTCCTATGCTTTTCAAGGCTGCTACAGTCTACCAGATTCCTCCGGGGTTACTAAATTTCATGTTTCTGAAAGGTTATTTTTGCTTGGTACTAGTAAGTCCCCATAGGCACTCCACCAACTTTCGCGGAAGAGGAAGACATGGTGAAGTTTTTTGATGAAGTCTCTAGCAAATTTCCAATCAAGAAATGTTACGAATCCATAAATGCACAACAAGAACTGCAAGGAACCTCCTTCCCTAAGTCGCTGTGGCACAAAGGAATCCCACCAAAGGTATTCACTCTTATTTGGTCTGTGTTTCATAATGCTTTACCTACTTTATCAAACATACAACATAGAGGTATAAATGTGAATACATTAACTTGTAAACTATGTGATAAAGAAGTTGAAGATAACAATCACATCATGGGTCATTGCGAGTATACAAGAAAAGAAAAATGTGGTTCTATTTCATCAAAGCTTTCAAAATTTCTTGGTGCATGAATGAAAGCGTGCAACAAAATTTGGAAGCTTGGAATAACAATGTTATGACAGGGAGGAACAAAACGATATGGGAATGGATACCATTCGCAGTGATTTGGAACATATGGTTGGAAAGAAATTCGAGAACTTTTGAAGGGAAAAAAACACCCTGAGGAAGACATAATTCTAAAGATGAAAGCTACAATAATTCTATGGGCAACAGAATAAGAATTATTTAAGGGAATCACTGTAAGCAGCATCCTATTCAATTGGAATGCAGTTATATCTTAAATTTATTGTATATTGTATTGTATGTAAGTGATGGATTGTAACTCTTCTTTTGTTTTTATATGAATTGAACCTTTTCTTCAGGAAAAAAAAAAGTAAGTCCCATAAAATTTGATTAACCATTGTAGCAACCTTATACTAATTTCTGAAAATGATCAGATTCTCAAGAGAAAAGAACACTGATAATTAGGTGAAAAAAACAGACCAATTTGGATTATCCACAACAAATCTGAATTTAGCTTGGTTTTTTTGACATGCAGAGGTACCGTATAAGACCCCTTCCTCACCTAATAGTGGGATAAATTTATTAAGCGATTAATGAGTGGATCCATGAGGTTGGTAGCATGGAATCCTCCTCCTCTATGCATGACGTTTAGTTTGTTTAAACTTTAAACTTTAAACTTTAAACAAATCCTCACACGAAACCCAGCATCCTCACGACCACCATTTCCAATTCCATTGTATTCTTCTACTTCCTCCCCTAATAATACTTCCCCAGTCCAGCCGTGTCGTATTCTACAATTCTTTTGTCACAAGTGGGAGTGTGGGAGTTGCAAGAAATCATTTTTCAAATACACAAAGTCCAATAAATTCACCCGAATACACCTGCTTCTCAGTAGTTTCCAGCACTAGTCCAACATTTAGACAATTGCATTGGCTTTTTCCATCCTTTCTACAGAATCAGGCATTTCTTCTCTCATATTCTTGGCCATTTTAAACCTGAAAATTGCAAAAAGAAAGAAACAGAGAAAGAGCAAAAAAGTATGGGGAGTTTGGTAGGTCATGTTACTACAGGTTTTGCTTTCTTTTTGATAGGTCTATGGCATTTATTCAATCATATCAAAATTCATGCTAAATACCCCAAGTCTTACAAATCATCACCTTGGTTTAGATCCCCAAGTGTAAAGTACTTAGAGCTTTACTTGATCATTTTGCTTAGCATATTATCAATAGCCATGGAGCTTTTTATCGGTCCGGCACGACACCAACCGTTTGATCTTGACGGAAGCATACCGTCTAACCATCTGCATAACTTTGAGCATTCGTCGATATCTATGTCACTTATTATCTATGCAGTTTTTGCGATTCTCTTGGATAAAAGTCGATTAAAAGCGACGACTCACGATGGGTTGACATACTTGCTCGGTGCGTTTGCCTTCGGACAACAATTCGTATTGTTTCATCTTCATTCAGCTGATCATACTGCTGTTGAAGGGCAATACCATTTGCTTCTACAGCTTGTTATTTTCATCTCTTTTTTAACAACTCTTATGGGAATTGGTTATCCTAAGACTTTCTTACTAGGTTTTGTCAGGTCTCTTAGTGTTTTGTTTCAAGGTGTTTGGTTCACATTCATGGGCTGTATGCTTTGGATCCCAGAGTTCGTTGCACAAGGGTGTTTCATGAACTCAGAAGATGATCACCTAGTTGTTAGATGCAACGGGGAACACGCACTTCACCGAGCCAAAGCACTAGTAAATCTCCAATTCAGCTGGTTATTATCAATGATCGTTGTATTGTCCATGACTTTGTACGTAATTATGTGTGACATCTATGGAGGGAAGATAGAATACTTGTCTATAAGCAAGTCCGATGGGGACGACGAAGAAGGAACTCACCGAGAGGTTGAACTGCAAAAGAAAATTTTATTCTCACCGGAAACGTGATCGATGTTTCCGATGGTCAGGGAAATGTAACATCGAAGTAAATTTCTCTATATTTGTCATCTTCTTTGTATGTTGTAAATTTGTCATACACAAAGAGTGTGTCAAAGTCTCTATGATTTGTGGGGACACATCTGTACAATACAGGTCCATTATTATTGTTGGTGTTTGTTAATCCTTAGACAGGGTCAGTCCTCTTAAATTTTCTCGATCTCTTCTGCAACCACATTACCTTAAATTATCCCATAATTAAATTCTTAGGATTATGATTCTTCCGACTAAACAAAACAAAAAAAATTAGGCCAAAGGTCCATAATAACCTGGTAGGGCTGTTATTGGTGGGGAAACCAATGGCTAGCCAGCAGCACAAACAGAACTGGGGTAGTCTGTTTTGGATTTTGTATGGTTGACGTAGTAGATAAGACAGACTTCACCAGATGGTATTAGATATAAATGAACCAAGTGGATAAAAAGCCTTGTAATTGTCGTGGTTAGTTTGTTTAATATCCAGCTTTCTGATAACAAGAAAAGATCCAGATTGCTGACAGACCAAAAAAAAAAAAGAAAAAAAAAAGAAAAAGAAAAGGGCTTTCACTAGGCATTGGATGAGAGCATGTGTTTGTTTTCAATTGGCCTACATGACTTTTTTTTTTACCCCAGGAACGTGGGGTGATGGCTGTAATAAGAAAGTTTTTAACTTCTTCTGTTCCAGAATAAAGACCTAATAAACTGCACTTAAATAATCAATGTGTCAAAATGAAGATGTGGTTCTCCTAGAGCCTTATGCCAAAAACAAAATAAAGATAAAGATGAAACCGCAAAATATATTTTAAATTATCATGCTGTTATTTACAGTTTTACAGTTCTCGGCAGCATCCAAAAAAGTACAGAAGCATATACACACCCGTATTATATGTATATCGACATGATTACAAGTAAACTTGTCTTTCTGCAGCCGCTGTAACTTAATCTTTGGACTAGATAAATATGGAGTAGGTGTCCTATATTACAATAGAGTCAAAATGGTTAGTTATTACTTCATCAACCCAGGAATTATAAGAACTTCAAGGTAATTGGCGAGAGACAAGAGGTTTGTTTTCTGCAGCAATCTCTATTTTCTGATTCGATCGGAGCTTTTCTTTCTTCTATTGAAATAATTTATCAAAATTCACTTGCGGAAGGCAAACAGCGGCCTGTTAAATCCAGTGGCACTGCCAGGTAAACTGGATGTACAGCTCTCTACTGTCCTAAACCCTATCTGCAAACAAGTTAAAGATAAGTTAAAACTTAAACTCAATAAGTACATGTGATTTAAAATAGACGTGATTATTCTGAGGATCTATCTAAATGGTGAGACTAGTCATCTTTGCAGAAGGTCAGCCTTTGGATCATATCTTCGACCCCCACAGGGCACTTACTCTGTTCAGTCCAGTTAAGAACAAACCTTGATTACCTTGTCAAGAAGAATCTCTTGGAACCAGCATGGATAAAACACAATGCTGTGGTAATTTAATGTCGCAGTCTGAAAAAATAAACAGAAAGGAAACAATAGGTCAAACTCTTTTTTTTGTTGTTCTATCAAACATAATTTCATAAATAAAGCAGATGAAACAGCAGCAAACATGACTACTAATTGAATAAAAGGAATCATTACATCACAAATACCTAGGCAACCAAAAAGAAGCTCTCATCCACCATTCGCAAGAGAAGCTTACTGGACTAGAAAACTATCCAGAAGAGAATGGGAAAAACTAAAGCTAAGGATAAACTATAACAAGAATGAAACCTTAAAACGGAACTCAACCAAATCTGTAATACACCTGGTCACAACACTCGATGAGTATGCACCAAGCGTGGTGCGTGATCCAAATGACTAATAATATATAATGATGCAAGACAAAATACGGATAATAGGTTTACTACTCTGTTATGATGAAATTCGTTTTAAGCATCATGATTACGCAACACGCTCGCATTAACATAAAGGCGGTCCTTTTTCTGAATGACTAATATATACTCTATACAACATTTATAAGAAACCCACTAAAAATAAGAAAAAATATACCTCAGACACCAAGTAGTTGCTCTTGTATGACTTCCATGGTTGAGGCTCTAGCACAAGAATACCTCCCTTCATAACAAAAAAAAAATTATAGAGAAAAGAAAAGAGTTAATAATATGTCATGCTCCTAGAGAATAGAAGATTACCGGTCTAAGAAGTCTCCAGATATTTTGAAACAAAGTAATTAAACCTTCATCACCCCAGTTCAGATGGATCCATTTTGTCACACTGAAACTGTGATGCACCAGAAAAATCCAGTTTAGAATACAAATTACAGAATGGGTCTTTATTTGAATCAACTAATTAGTGTCCACGCCAATCAGATCAACATTCCAACTCGCAGAACCATAATGGTCGCGAGTCATGACAAGCCAAGGAAAAGAAGGTATCTACTTGCAGGCTGTTAGGACTCAATACAAACAAGACTTCTCAGATGCGTAGCTGTGACAGACATGTCATAAAATGAGAAACAAAATGCTTACCAAGTTACAGCATCATACATCTCACTGTCCGAGTGTTTACGCAAATGATCAACAAAATTTTGTTCCTGGAAAGAGACTATGTCCAACAGACTTTTTGGATGATCCTGCTTTACCTCTTCAGAAGAGACTACATCACCATTCTCTAGATCCCGTGTCCTTTCTAAATGCTCTGGTTCAAAAACATCTGGAGATGGGCAACCAGCACTTTCCATTTTGGCTATTTTTTTAAGATTCCAGTATGCACTCTCTACCAAACCTGTGAAGGAAAGAGCACGGCTCGATTTACAAACAACATGAGTAATGTAAACTATGCAGCTAATTTTTTTTACTCATCAGTACAGCAGGTCGGATAAATTACCTCATCCAGCCACAAAATCATGAAAACTAATAAATCAAACGCTAACAAGAAGTATAGGATATCAACCTTTCACAGTTTAAAACCTAAGAGTAATTGTAAGCTCATCCTTGACAAACAAGTCTTTATATCTGACAAACCGCCGAATGCATCTAAAACTGCTAAATGAGACCTAAAGAAGGAAACGACCCCATCGCCGTCAAAGGAAACTCTATCTATAATAAATAACAGAAGTAAATTTCACTAGTTAAACGGAGGTTCTTACAGTCTTCCTCTGCAATACCCTATTCTTGCCTAAAGGAACGACGCAAGAGGGATGAGCAGGGCCTAAAAGAGATTCTACAGAGGGGGGTGACGACCTATTAGATTCATATCCCATCTCGATTAGTTATATTAATTATCAATTGTTCCTCCCAATCCACAACATTAGAGTCTTTTATGGTTATTCGAGAGCCGAGAGGTACAATCTTTAACATTTTCCAGCCATTTGGGGCATAAAACTAAAGTCTTTGATATTTTAGAACCCCTAAGAATCCCTTTTCTGTTCATCTGTGAACTATAATCACCAGTAAACAATACAAAGAAATGAATTAATAGATTACTTCTAGCTTATTTATGCTACAAACAAAAAGTTACTGAAAAGCTTACTTGCATCAATATCAAAACCGCGAATACTTCGGCAGTGAAACGTCTTTGCTGCAAATCAAAACTAAAAGAATAAATACATCGATTCAGATGATACAAGGTCACACCTCGACATCCTGAGCAAGAACTAACAACCTGAAACGAACTGAATATGAAGAACCCTTGCAAAAAAGTGAAGTGGTGCAGAAGTCAGTTGAGCTACATGTAGGACCTTGTAATCTGATTATGCAAGAAGAACATTTTTCCATTTTTCACGTGTTAACCAATTTTAAGCTATACTTCACTCACCACTGAAGCTTGAATAAACAATTAGCACTAAATGGTAATGGTAATAACAGCACCCAGAAACTTTATAGAGTATGTTCTATAGTAAATATAAAACTGCCCACATATTAACTAATAGTACTGCTACTTTACCTATTTCAATCGTAATCAATCCCTGATTACAACCAATGTCAAGACAATCTTTATCTTCAAACCATTCCCTCTTCAACACCAATAATCGTGGATCAGCCTTCATGTCTTTACATACCTGAAAACATTGTAATTTCATAGGTTTCTTATTAAACATTACAATCAATCACTGGCAAGTTAAGAACACAATCTCATAAATAAGAACAAAAAACTTACACGATAACCGTAGTAGTGTCTGTAATTACCAAAGATTGCCACCTCTTTATCTTTCCGTTTTCTCTTTTTTGCTTCCCCGGCCTTTACTTTGTCTGCCATCGCTCTATGTACAAAATATTTGAGGTTTAAAGCAGTGGCGTCAAACAGTGAAATAAAAGAGAGGAAAAAAAAAGATGTGCAACACACAAAGTTGACAGGTAGATGCCGAAGCATGTGGCTCCGAGAGAGGAGAAACATATCACCCAACAAATTTTGCAAATCATATAGAACTAGTCTGACACCGTCAGATTTAGTTTCAGTAGTAAATGAAAATGAACAGATGCGATTAAGTTTAACAAAGGAAAATTGGGCGAGAATTAAGACGAACATATAAGGTAGAGCTCTTTTTGTTCTTTTTCTTCTTCTTCTACTAAATGTTTAGTTCTTCTTCAGTCTATATTTCCACAGTTTTACAAAGTTATTTTGAACCACAAAAGTATCCTGCTAAGTTTCACATGGGAACAATCATGTACAACTAAAAGTGATAGCAGAATATTGTGATGCTTGTATTGCTTGACAGGATTAAGAGATTACATTGTATTTAAATACAGGAGATAGTCAAAGCTAGAAACAAGAATTAGTTAAGATAAGGATAGCTTGTGCATATCCTAACAAAGCCTTAAGACTCGGTGTTGATAGTGTTATCAGATTATGGTGGACTTGTAGCATTGATGGGCTGAGTTCCAGAGGCAGGCTTTGCTCCTGAGTCTGCTGGCATAACACTAAACATATCAAGTTTTGAGTGTTTCCATTCTCAGGTCATAGTGGCAGTACTTTCATACCTTCCAGTTAAGTCTGAGTCTCTGACATCATATTTCAACTAAGTTAACTGATGACGTTTATAACAACTCATCACATGTACATCATCAACATCCCATGACAATCTCTACATCATCCTAACATTAGATTGAACAACATCTGACGCATTTTAAAAAAACGAGCTTACCCTTCATTCAAACTAAAGCATATCATTCGCATATGATGAAATACTGAACTCTACGGACTTACAAATGATATATATAATCATAAACGAGCTCGGCTAGACCATTTGGTACTGAGCATTGACTATTACGTTGAACCAAAGTAATTCTACATAAATGGCATCACAATACAAACACATTACAAGCATGATCACATTCATTTGAAAATAAAATATAATCGAGCTTGATTTACTGACCCGTTTGTTTGATTATACTCTAGTCAACTTTAAGTGATTCCAACTATTCCACCTGCATGAACCACAGCATCAATTAAAGCTCCCAAGATTTAAAAGATAACTGTTAATTTAGAGTTTGCTGTGTGGAACAAATCATGATAATCAAACAAAAAAAATATCGGTCAGGAAATTTCATCGAACAGTTAACATGCAGATTGAATACACAGCATAAAACCCTAATTTTTTTAATTTTTTTTGGGTGGGGAGGTTTACCCATATAACCATGAATCTCGCATCAGTTAGAAAATCACAAAGAAGACCTAGCTTACCAACTCTACTCAGTATGAACAAAGAACTCTTTCTGTCCCTCTCCCTGTATCTCTTTCTCTGTCTCCCCAGTTTGCTGGTTAGGGTTTAAGAGGCGGTGGTTTATGGGATATGAGTAATTTTACCGCTTCATTTGAGGAATTTTTTAAAAGTTGAGAAAATAGGATGACTCCAACGATTATAGGAGGATACATGGACTACGAATGGCACGTTGGCAACCACTATGGCTCTCTGTATTGGGATTTGGGACAGCTCATACAAATAAAAAATCTTTGACGGGGAAACCCGTTTTGGGCCAATGATTTTTGTTCAAGGGCTCCATCCGGATTACGGTGTTGGACCAGATTTGATTTGATTTGATTTGATTTTATTTTATTTTATCTTATAAATTAAATTATATTAAAAGCCTAGTTTAGGATGTCAGGAAAACCTTTTAGAGTTAAGTAGAGTCATCTAATGTGGAAGAGTGAGTTTTTTGAACATTAGATTTATCTACTGCTAAGATATGTTCGATGCAAGGAGGTGAGATCATTTCTCATTTGGTGATACAAAAAAAAAAAATCAGCTTATTTAGCTAGGATGTCAACTGAGCTATTTGTCGTTCTTGGTAAAAAATAAAAACTAAAAAAAGTTATTACACTGACTGATAATTATTTTGGTTTTTTCTGGAATTGTTTGACTCTGCCAAGAAATCAAAGTATTATTTTCATTGAGATAATTAAAAATAAGCTTGCAGTCTCCTTCTATGTTGAACTTGGAAATATATTCCTCCAGAGCCACTGAGCAGCTTGCCATACTCCTATTGCCTCTGCCTCTTCAAGTTCATCAGTTGAGGATGGTCCTGCTCTTCCTTTCTTGAAGTCACCTGCATCATCTTTAAGAATTAAAGCAAATCCTGATGGATTATCTTTACCTATCCAAACTGCATCCAGATTGATTTTTAGATGGTTTGTCCTTGGGAAAGTCCAATTCCTCTGTGAGTTTTTAACTTTTGATTAGTTTTCTTGTTGTTAATTTGGTTGCCTTTATCCCATAATAGAATGTGTCTCTGGACAAGTAAAGCAATTTGAGAGGGTGTACTTTGTTTTCCTTGGAAAACTATGTTGCATCTTTCGTTTCATATAAACCAGATTTTGGTCATTGCTAACTCTATTGAAATAGATTTAGTTTTATCTACCCAAGAATCACAAATCTCCAAAAAAATATTTAGAGGTGTCAAATTGAAGTTGTAAAGGGTTATGAGAAATTACCGAAATGTCTTTAGCAAAGTTGCAGTGGAAAAACAAATGTTTATATCCTTTACATCTCCTACTTTCCAAATACTTTTTTTTGTTTTATTATATTGATTCATTTACAGATGCATTTCCAAGTCCAGAAACTAGCAGAAGAGGGTTTCACTCTTAGAGGTGACTTTTTTATGAAGTAATCTTGTTTTAGTTGAGAACCCCAGAGGGATTTAGGTCCAGTTATCAATATCCAAGCTAATTTAGCTATTATGGTCATATTTGTTATATGAGCATCTTTAAAGCCTAAACCCCCTTTGTGAAGAGGTTAACTAAGGCATTTCCAAGCTTTTGGGTAGAAACCTTTAGAGTTAGTTTCTTTACCCCACGAAAAGTCCCTTTGAATAAAATTAATTTTATCAGTTATCTTTTTAGGGATAACAAAGCAACCCATTTGGTAAGTGGGCATACTTGCTAGCACGGAATTGTTGAGAGTCATTTTACTTGATTGAGGTAGAATTTTGCTTTTCCAACCTTGAGACTTTTGTTCCATTTTTTCTACAAATTGTTTCATTTTTTTTTTATCTTGGATCTATCTATAAGAGAGGAGCCCCAAAATATGAACAAGTTTAATCAAGAGTTACTTTAAATTCTTGTCCAAACTCCTTAGTTTTGTATGTTATCAAAGCATTGCCCTTGCTTTCTCCTGTATCCTTATCCTTCATGAATCTTACCTGAAATAATATGTATAAGAATGAATTGCTACTTCCTCTAAAATCTAAATTCCCACCAATTCTATGAAAAAGCTTTGACGAAATCATATAAGATAAGTATAGGCATTGGAGAACATTCAAATGAAAATACACCTTTAACAATGATAAAGTTGTAAGCATTGATAATGGCTCCAGTTTGATCAATGCAAAACAATACAATAATGATTGTAGGATACTTATTCGATCCAATTAGAGACCATATCAACTTTATTAAACTGGAAAAAAGAATAGGAATGTGATGAATAAAACAACACCACATCAATAAATGCCTCAAATTATAATTTGGAATAACTATTGAAATAACAATTTTTCCCGGTGAAATCATAATTAGAAGTGGTATTTTCTAAATTAGAAATAAACTAAATGCAACATCAGTGTTCCAGATTCAAATTCAATACTTTATCTAAATCAAGAACAAAATTAGGGCTCAACTTATTTCAAAAAAATTAAGAAACGTAAGAAACAAAACACCAATTAGAGAATATATATGATTATCATACTCGCACATTTACTAGTATGAATTCAGAGCAAAAATGACTCAGTAACAATTTTGTACGCGGAAGAAAAGTAGAAGAGAAAAAATAGGATGGAAATATTTTAGGGATTTGTTTCCTCTTTCAGGATATATGTTCGTCATCGTCTCGGCTTGTTAAGCCGTTTAGAAATATTGAGTGAAAATAAATGCCACGTCATTAGAATGTATTCCGTTAGACTAACTTAAAAGGGGTTGAGAACTTTTGTCTAATCCATGCGTCATTTATTGGAGCCCCGTGATCCCTTCGCTAAAAAGAAAAGAGAGAAAAACTGAGAAAGGGGGACGAGTTTCTAGTTCTGGTATGACGTCGGTGTATTGTATCTTGAGGAGGAAAAAAGGTGGAATTTTTTTGGAGAGTTTGACGTAGACAAAAGTAGACAGAGAAGATTTGCTCAATATCGGTTTAATCTTTCTCTCTTCCTCTGTTAGTTATTTTTATGGATTGTGAGAAATCCATATCCATGTTTTACTAAATTTAGTAGCTAGGGTTTTATATTGGAACCACTTAGAATATAGAACAATTGAACTGAATTATTTGTACGAACTATTATGATTTGAATATGATTAATTCTTGAATACCATTTATTGATTTAATGATAATATGATATGTTGCTTCACCAGTTTTGTACAATACAATAACCTATGCGCGTAATAAATTGGGTCAGAAATATATTTGTATTATTATTTGATATTCCATGCTTGGTTAATTTCTTTGATGGGGTATGCTTAGAATTGCAAGTACTATTTGTGAGCCAATATTTAGTTTCGTATAATTTTCTCGCTAACGTAATTTGATGGTGTATGCTGAGACTTAGAGTTTTTGATGGGCCATGCTTAGGGTGTCCCAATGATATTTGCGACTCTAATACATATAATAGGTGATGTCGATAGAACGAATAATAGATAAATATACAGGAGTTATGTTTTATTTCAGTAATTGAATATAAATAGTGGTGGATACTAAACTCTGGTTACCGACTTTTCCATTAGATTTATTTATTAGTTTAGTTTGATTTTACTTATTTCATTCTTAATTCTAAAAACCCCAAAACATAATTTCTGATTAGTTCATTAAAGATATTGGTTGCAGTATTATCCCCGCTCCCTGTGGATTCGACTCGTATTTGCCGCTTCTACATTGTAGGTATTTCGAAATCTTATCAAGCGACGCAACTAATTTTTTTTTCCCATGCACAACAATAATTGGTAATCCAATCCAAAGCCCGGTTTTGCAAAAAACTGTGGTGTATGGTTTACACCTTATACCAAAAGATGGAAGAAAAAAAAAATCACACAATAGATTTTGGAACAAACACTTTCCCTGTTTCTTAGGAAAAACTTATTGCAGGCAATATGTTATCACAGTCACTTAAAGCCAACATTTAGTCACGTAATTACACGTAATAAATTTAGTTGCTGGATGGTCCCATATCTCAAATTTAGTGTCTGTTATCTGTACCTATAGAAAATTTATACTAAAATCTTTCCCATCTACTGAGGCTCTTTTCTTATTTATTGAAAATTTCAGTACTAATTATTTGTAACTCGGGTCAATTATCGAGGCTTGACATGTGGTTTGTTAATTCTTTTGTTTGATTATGTACATTGTTGGTTACTTAATTTTACAAAACCTTGAAATTAATTCAATCATACTTAATTCTTTATTACGAAAGGATTCGATATATCTAACTCTATATGAGTTCAATTATTTTAAAAAAATTATGATATATAAGGGTCGAGAGAGACATTTCGACAAATATCCATTCCCGTGTTGTTACGACACGTGTCAAGCCCTAGTGTTATTATATAACATAATCATTATACGGTTTCACTATTGAACCATGTACAACCCACTTATTAGCCTAACATAACATAATGCTTTGACTAAAAAGCTGACTTAACTACTTCTAGCGTTCCAACATGTATTTTTTTTTGTACAACGGGCCAACAGGCACAAAACTACACAGGCACTCTTAAAAATATACTAATTTTTTGCCTTCAATATCAAAGTTTAAGTAAATGCTTAACTTCATCAGGAGAATGGGAAACCCACACCCCATCAATTATCTTTGCGGCGTTTCTTTTTGCTAAAAGGTCTGCCACCGAATTAATCTCTTTATATCTTTGCTTGAACCTTACATCTTCAAAGTTTTCCTTTAAAACCACAATATCCCTAACTAGGACACGCATGACCCGAGGAACATCTATTTCTCCCATACATAATTGTATAACATAATCTGAATCACTCTCAACTTCAAGCTTCTAACATGTTTTCATTTTAATAACTCTTACCTTCATAAGTTTCTTAGAATGATGAAATTCCGACAATATATAGTCAAGTTGATGAAAATAAATAAATTTGGTATTGCATAGATTCTGATGATGATTGTATATATATATATCTAAGACCGGATACCTGTTACTATTATTACAAGAAGGATATACAAGCAGCTGGTCCATACAATTCTTTCCTTATTGCATTAATTATCTCCATAATCTGTGAAAGAACAACACCAATAAGATCCCAACGCGAATTCATTTGTATTTAAATATTGTATGTCTACAGAAGACACTTGCTAAATCAAATGATAACAAAAGAAAAAGGAAACATGAGAAAACACTTTTGGCAGAAAGAATTTAGCCTGCCTTAAAATTGTGTTGCGAAACTGGTAACATTTGTTCCAATGATGTATATATCTTCTCGAGAAGACTTAAAAGAGCATCCACTTCATCACCTAAAAAATCCACATTTATTTCGACCATATAACAAGAATGCACTTCTTATCTAAAACAATTCTAGAAGTTTTAAAAGTAAGAAAATATACAAATTTTCTACTTTCCAAAACCTCAGTCTCGGCTTTTTGAAGATCATACCACCTCCTCAGAAAAGCCTTCCTGTAAAGCGATTCCGTTTTCTTTAGTGAGCTCACAAGCTCAACGTCTGGTTGAAACTGATGTTTCATTTCTCTTAACCTTAAAAGGATACAGAAAGAATCAGGATGTTATATTGCAATCTAACTAGAATGATCAAATATTGCACACCAAAAACTGTTTGACAAAACTAAGAAAACTAGTGCAAGGCCGCAAGGGTATGCATGCCAAAAATTAAAATTTCAGATTTCATGAAAGAATACGTACCTTTTCAAGTTGTGAATTCTTAAGCTTATAACATCATTTAAAAACTCGTACCGATTTTCTTTCATCGCTAGAGAACTGTAATATTGTTCACCTCTCACTTTTACTCTAAAATTATCTTGTATATCCCTTAAAAATCAGTTAATAACAACACCAATTGTGTCCATCTCAATAGTCCACCTCCACTTTTGCTCAATTGGTTTCACCTCGGACAAAAAAATGATATTATCCATCATTCCAAATGCAACATCTAGGGCGACTTTCAAGACATCATTGTCAGATCCCATTGTACAAAACCCCGCATTTAGTTTTGGCTTCAACGAACGTTTTGAAATCTCAATCTCAGAACCCTTCTCATAAAGCTCATAATTCTTCTCACCATCCGCAAAATTTTCTTCGTCTTCAACTAATCGAGAATCAGATTCAACATTTATCGTCTCAATATTCATCATACCCGAGGTGATATTAATCCGTTCATCCTCGAGTTTTTATTTAATATTCAAAAACTGCTGATCAACGAAATTCTTTAAATCACAAAAATCACCATCTATACTTTTATCATCCACGAAAACCCTATTACTATGAACAAATTCCTGAACTCCCTCGCTCTTCACTTTGCCAAGTTCATTTAAGTTATATGATAAAGACCATACTTCCCTATCTTTCGTATCCAAAGCTTGTAATGCCTCACTCAACTTTCTATCTTTCTGCGAAATAGCGAATTCAGTTTCAAGTCGTCTTTGAATTCGATCAATTATTTCCCCTAGTTCTAATACCAATTTCTCACGTTCCAAACTATTATCAAACCTCTCAAAAAAATTCATCTAATTTCCCAACGGACCGTCATTCGGATCGGGTCAAGTACGAAACTGGGTCATGCACTACCATGCTCCACACAAACATAAAAAGTTGTTTATGGTTCTGATCAAACTCATTGTGGATTTCAGAAAGCTTCTCGAATTGCTGGTATACACCCGAAAAACTTTCGTTGCATCATCACTTCAAAGGCTACCAACTTTGAGATCTCTCCGCATTCACTTCAATCTGTAATTCTCACTGATATATAGTCTGGCTTAACTCCATTATATCTATGTGCCACGGTTGGTACAAATTCATCCACGACGATCATTATGCAAAGTCATAAAAATGTATGATATATGATGCAGGAAGTGCTTGTATTTGCCCCGAACTCCTATATTTCATTGATGGTGTGGAAAATACAGATTCGTTTAGCTTCAATGTTCACAAGTGGTTCTTCACTAATTTAGATTGTTGTTGTTTATCGGTTAAGAACTCTAGTGCTCTTGTTAATGCTTTGTCAACAAATCCAGAGTACTTGAAGAATAAAGAAACAGAATCAGAGCAAGTTATCGATTACAAGGACTGGCAAATAGCTTCAAGAAGAAGATTTAGATCTATGAAGCTATGGTTAGTAATTTGAAGTTATGGAGTAGCTAACCTTATAAATTGTATAAGGAGCCATGTTAAGATGGAAAAACAGTTTGAAGAACTTATTTCCAGGGACGACAGGTTCGAAATTGTAGTCCCCAGAACATTCTCCATGATGTGCTTCAGACTTATAGTTCTTGATCAAAAATCACTTGAAAAGACTGTCTGATAGAATCACCTTGCAGATCCAATAATGAACGAGCTCAACCGAAGATTGCTCGAATCCATAAATACATCCGGTCAGGTGCATATGATTACAGTCCAACATAAAAGATTGCAAAAGTTATAGTAATTCAGTATGATTTAGAAGGTTGTACTCAGAGAATAAAGAAAAAAAGTGGTTTTGTATGATAAAACATCCACCCTCAGACGTTCTGTATACACAAAAAGATTTCATTAAAACCAAAATTGAATATCAGGATTATCATGATTGTTAATTTCTAAACACATAATAGAAGAACAGAAGAAGCAAAGAAAGAAGAAAGTTGGATGCTCAGATATGGTTAAATTCCCCGACCTTCCACAAAGTAAGCCCTGCCACCAAATTACTCTCTTTATATTTTTGCTCGAACCTTACATCTTCAAAGCTATCCTTTAAACCAAAATATCTCTACCTAGGTCGTGCATCACCCAAGGAACATCTATTTATCTCCTGCATAGTTATATTGCATATGTTGAATCACTCTCAACTTCAAGCTTCTAACAAGTTTCCATTTCAATAACTCCTACCTTCATAAGTTTCCTACAAGGATGACATTCAGACAATATAGAGTCAAGTTGATAAAAATAAATAAATTTGGTATTCAACTAGAATCTGATGATGATTGTATATATGTATATCTAAGACCTGATACCTGTTAATATTACAACAAGGATATACGAGCAGCTGGTCCATACAATTCTTTCCTTATTACATTAATTATGTCCATAATCTGTAAAAAACAACACAAATAAGAGCCCAACGCGAATTGAATTGTATTTAAATATTGCACGTCTACAAAAGATATTTGCTAAATCAAATGATAACAAAAGAAAAAGGAAACATGAGAAAACACTCTTGACAGAAGAAATTCAACTTGCCTTAAAATTATGTTGCAAAACTGGTAAAATTTGTTCCAATGATCTATTTATCTTCTCGAGAAGACTTAAAAGAGCATCCACTTCATCACCTAACAAATCCACCTAGATTTCGACCATATAAAAAGAATGCATTGGATAAAACAGTAAAAAAAAATTACAGAAGTTTTAAGAGTAAGAAAATTTACAAAGTTAACAGTTTCCACAACCTCAGCCTCAGCTTTTTGAAGATCGTAGCACCTCCTCAGAAAAGCCTTCCTGTAAAGCGATTCCCTTTTCTTTAGTGAGCTTACAAGTTCAACATCTGGTTGAAAGTGATGTTTCATTTCTCTTAACCTTAAAAGGATACAGAAAGAATCAGGATGTTATATTGCCATCTAACTAGAATGATCAAATATGCCACACCAAAAACTGTTTGACAAAACTAAGAAAACTAGTGCAAGGCCGCAAGGGTATGCACGCCCAAAATTAAAATTTAAGAGTTTATGAAAGAATACGTACCATTCCAAGTTGTGAATTATTACCTCCTTATTCCACTCTTTGATCATTTCTCTCAAAACAACTTTGCACACATTTTCCCTAACTAGGCCCTCTGAACTTTCAAACAATTTATTAGAATTTGACGCGTTTACTTGATCTTTGGCTTCTTGACATTCGTTTAATGTGAATTTGATTGTAGCTTTTAAATCTTTGATAACCTCATTCATGACAATCTGGTAAATCTTCTCTTCAACAAGGCTCTCGTATTTGTAGTTTTCGAGGTCCTTCAATATCATATCCGTGTTCTTTACCAAAACTCCATCTTCCTTGATTTTACCTTCTAATCTTGAGAGTCTATTTACATATATATCTTCCATGATATTATCTTGACTTCCACTTTTCCAACATGCTGTAGAGGAGACAATTCGAGTCACATCTTCGCTTATCCAACTTTCAGTATTGTATTTCTTAAGTGCGTCCTTCCATTCCTTAAACATTTCCCGAATAATAGTTGTGCATACTTCCTTCCTTATTAGGCCCTCCAAATTTTGAGACGACTTGTTTGGACTTGTTGAGCTTTCAAGAAAATTATTCACAGTCATTTTCGTCTGGCATTGTACTAAAGTGAAGTCGTGTATATCTTTAATTGACTCTCTAAAGACAATTTTATGTAATTCTTCCTCGATATGCCTTTCTATGTTATAACTTTCTAAGCCCTCATTCCATTCCTTGACAGGTTCCTGTAAAACCACAGTACAAACATCTTTCCTAATCAGCTCTTCCACATATTGAAGCAACTCATCATGCAAGGTTGATGCATTTACCAAGTCATTTTCCTTCTTTTCAAGAATAGTATTTTGCAAGTGTGAAATCAATACGAGTTGACATATGTCTTCCTTGATATCTCTTTCAAGATAATACCTCTTCAAGTCTTCATTCTGTTTTGTTATCATTTCACTGAGGTAAACTTTGCTTACATACTCACTTATTAGGCCCTCTACACCATATTCATAAAATTCAGCCACATATTCTTTCACCAAATATTTTAAGATAGTACTGGAAATTTCATTTTGTATCATACTTTCCGAATTTGAAAACTCTTGCTCTTGATTTTTTATTTTATTTTTTGCCATGGAAGTTAGAGCACATCCACCCTTAGCATCATAACCTCGATCCATCTTATCATTCACCTCGATAATATTATCCAATATTAAAATAATGTTTTGTATCCTTTGTTTCAAGGTATCAGGTTCCATATCTTTCTTCGACAAACTTCCCTTTTCTCTTAGTATTTCCACCTTCAGCCAATTTGACTCTGCATTTTTCTGTCGTATAATTGTTTCATGATTTCTTATCATTTCAGCAACAAGACTACTTCCTTGCACTGATGAATCTTCTTTAAATTTTTCATCCTGAGATTCTTGTTCTTGTGTTTTAATCTTCAAATAAGTAGTGTTTGGTGGCTTCCCGTACCTGTCTACAACACCAGAAGCTTCAACAAAAGGCTTTACTCTCGATTGGTTTGTTTTCTGAGAAAACAATGTGTCTCCGACCTCCTTTGAAGGGGATATTGATTCACGACGCTGGAATAATTTTGCTTCAACCACCAAATTCCCAAACTTGTCTAGTACAGAAGCATCCGAAACAGACCTCCTTTTCATATTCACTGTGTGAGGGAAGAACTTGTCTCCAACATCCTTGAGAGATGGAGGAGATATGGACTCGTTGCGCTTGAAAGGAAATAGCTTTTCTCCAACATCCTTCTGGGATGGAGGGGAAATTGATTCATGACGTTTAGAAAATTTCACTTGATTCATCAAATTCTTCAGTTCTTGTCTCAAGCTTATAATATCATTTAAAAATTCAGACCAATTTTCTTTCATCGCTAGAGAACCATAATATTGTTCACCTCTCACTTTTACTATTAAATTATCTTGTATATCCCTCAAAAATCCGTTAATAACAACAGCAATTGTGTCCATCTCAATAGTCCATCTCCACTTTTGCTCTATTGGTTTCACCTCGGATAAAGAAATGACATTATCCATCATTCCAAATGCAACATCTAGGGTGCCTTTCAAGACATCAATGTCAGACCCCATTGTACAAAACCCCGTATTTAGTTCTGGCTTCAACGAACGTTTTAAAATCTCAATCTCAGAACCCTTTTCATAAAGCTCACATTTCTTCTCACCATCCGTAAAATTTTCTTCGTCTTCAACTAATCGAGAATCAGATTCAACATTTATCATCTCAATATTCCTCATACCCGAGGTGATATTAATCCGTTCATCCTCAATTTTTTGTTTAATATTTAAAAATTGTTGATCAACAGAATTCTTTAAATCACAAAAATCACCATCTATACTTTTATCATCCACGTCAACCCTGTTACTATGAACAAATTCTTGAACTCCCTCGCTCTTCACTTTGCCAAGTTCATTTAAGTTATATCTTAAAGACCATACTTCCCTATCTTTTGTATCCAAAGCTTGTAATGCCTCACTCAACTCTCTATCTTTCTCCGAAATAGCGAATTCAGTTTCTTCAAGTCGTCTTTGAATTCGATCCTTTATTTCTCCTAGTTCTAATACCAATTTCTCACGTTCCAAACTATTATCAACTACTACATAACTATCTGTATCTTCTTGAAATATTTTAATGCACAATTCTAATTGCATTACTGCTAATTCACAGAACCTAGATTTTTCATTTAATCTTTCTATATTACCTTCTTTAGAACAAGCTTTTTGAAATGCTTGTTCCATTGCTGAATTTACTATTCCCATCATTATGGAATCTGATACCATGCCTGACACCTTTAGTCTACAACCTAATCCATCTAGTAATTCATCCATTTTCCTACACAAAATTGACCATTAAAACAATAACAATAAACTTCTAAATTATATACAACGTCAAAACTAAAATGAAACACCAAAGCTCATACATTAGTTTTCAAAATTTATTTCTAGGATTTGCGATAAATTTGAAAAATTGACTTGAATTTTTCCAGAAAGTGTCAACCGAAAAAACTCTTGCATGAACATGAATGGATGAATAAAATTCAAATATCAATAATGCTATATGTCCTGAATAAAATTCGGGTGCTATACAACCCAACCTAGGTGATGCCTAGGTGGACATAATCTCAACAAACTTTATTTTTGATTTTCCTATTTTATAAAATCTAAAATATCACGACGAGATACTCAATAACTCATGAGATCAATTTTAACAATGATACCTGGACTATTCTAGACCGATTAATGAAACATTTATCTTCCAGAAATAAAATCCTAGAAAATTTGAATTTTGATACAAAATTACAGATAGAAAACAGAATAACAAAATATGAAATTGTAGTTATATGATGATTTCTTTTCTGATTATAATCTGGTTTGACATTAATTTGAAGGTTTGACATTGTTAGGGTTATTATAGACTAGAAACTGTCTTTTTCTTGTTTAAGGGTTTCTTTTCTGGTTGTCAGGTTCTTTAGGCGAAAATGATGACATTGGTCCTCTGCCATCGAAATGTTTTTCCTATAACAAAGATGTTTTTCCTATAATTAGTTAATAACTGTTAACTAAATTTGTGAAATACTAATGTTGGCAGAATTGGAGTTGAGAGTTGAAACTTATTAGACATACTAGGACGTCAGCCATGGCAACAAGAATCACAACTAGTCTTTGGAAACATAAAGCGAATAAAATGTGTGCGCATGACGGGCTAAAATAAACCATTTATCGAACTATAAGGACGAAAAAAAAAAATACTTATCAAACTTGAGTTCATTTTTATTATTGACCGAACTACACATGGAAATATTTGCAGAAACTAATCAAGAACTTACCACTAAGAAAAACAACAGCAATCGGTAAACAAAAGTTCCATACCTTGATAATCGGTTTCATGATCAGGCA
Source organism: Papaver californicum (assembly GCA_023531435.1). Taxonomy (NCBI): domain Eukaryota; kingdom Viridiplantae; phylum Streptophyta; class Magnoliopsida; order Ranunculales; family Papaveraceae; genus Papaver; species Papaver californicum. Next base: position 13,234 of record JAJJMC010033073.1, on the reverse strand, counting down.
AATAGTTTGATTAAAATTTTCGCTGGTAAAGTTTCAAAATGAGTAGTATTTCCTTAAAACTACTCGGCTAAATAGCTCCCTTGGTGAAAAGAACTTTTCTCTTAAAGATACAAGGGACCCTTTAAGCATATGAGAATCTGACTTATCCGTGGATCCCCTTAGTCGTTTCATTCCCCGAACCCCTAAAAGTAATCTTAATAATCGTTCTCTATGGATTTCAGTGTATTTTTCACTGCCTGTTGGCATTAACTCTGTAACAATCCCTCCCCAACAATCCAGGGATAAGCTTTTGAAGTAGCTGTAACATCACCAACATAAATAAGTACACTCATGGTGGGATGTTCATAGACATAGTCATATCTGTCTCCATATATTGCTCAGCAGTTGATGGCACAGGATAAAGATCGACTGGCTCAAGTATGTTAGTTTTCTCTTTATCATGATTTGGCTGACGACAATGAGTCCCCGGTGTCTGTGTCTCCAGCATCCTGCTTAAACCTTCAAGCTCCACTGCTACTTTTACCATCTTAGGCCTTTCTTCACCTTCCATGTTTAGACATCTTTCTGCGAGCTTTGCAACTATAAGAATTTGATCTTGCATTCCCTCTTCCATAACTCGAGCATCAAGAAGTTCGAACAGTCTTCTATCTCCCAATGACGAAATGAAATACGTTATAAATTTTCGTTGTTCTTCAGATCTCTCAAGATTTAATGGTTTTTCTCCTGTTAAAAGCTCAACAAGAACCACTCCGAAACTGTACACATGACTTTTTTCTGTCAATTGGCTGGTTAGGAAGTACTCTGGATCCAGATATCCAATCGTGCCTTGAACTAGTGTGGTAATTTGGGTCCGATCCAGAGGAACCAACCTCGATGCTCCAAAATCCGAAACTTTTGCAGTGTAATATTCGTCCAAAAGGATGTTGGCCGACTTCATATCTCTTTGGGTAACTGGTTTAGAGGTTGCAGAGTGCAAATATCCAAGTGCTGAGGCAGTTTCAGCTGCAATCCTCAAACGAGTTTCCCACAAAATGGTGGATATTCCATTAACCTTGTGATGGATATGGTGGTAAAGGGTGCCGTTGGAGACATATTCATACACAAGCAGCGGAACTTCAGTTTCCAAGCAGCACCCCAACAGTTCTACCACGTTTGGATGGTGAATTTGGGTTAGAATGACAACCTCATTGATGAATTGCTCAATCTGGCTTTGGTCAACTACTTTCGACTTCTTAATAGCAACAACCCGATTATCTGGTAAAGTTCCCTTATAGAGATTACCAAAGCCTCTCGTCCGAGTATTAGATTCTTGTCATAATTGTTAGTAGCTTTTTCTAGCTCTTTCGCAGTAAATATCTGCGTTGATTCCACGCCATTTTCATGTGAGCCTATTTGTTGTTTTAGTTGTAAACCACCATTCTGCTGAAAGAATTTCTCTTTGAGCTTGGTTAACCTCCTTTTCCTCATGGTCAAGGAGGAATTCTATCCAACAAGGAATTGATCTTACCAATAGAAACTTTTAATATAGGAAATTCTTTGTTGTTATTGAGTATGCAACCACTTCCTGCTTCCTTCCTCCCGTCTTTAGAACTGCCTTTTGGACAAGTACAATGGTAACTCCCAATAGTATTTGTGCAAATCCCTTCACAAGGGTTGTTTGTTGGGTCTTCACGCTCATTCACATCTAAAGAGCCGCCCACAATCACGAATAGATAACATTATCAAGCAGAAAAAAAGGAAGGATAAAAAGGAAATACAATCCTACTGCATCAAGCGATTCCTATACAGTCGGCTAATGAAAATTTTTGTTTCGCCTTAACTGGTACAAAAATGAAATACAGCTCAGGCACATTCTTGCATGAGGATCTAGTTGGCAAAGTTTTGTGCACTAGCGGAGGGGGCAGAGCATGAGCAGCATTGTATCATATTAACATTCCACACTAGGCCAATAGAGTTAACTAATAAGTCTGCATATACTGCGCTAGTTAAAATTATGCATATATTACCTTGGCATCCGGGACCGAAATAAGGACTCCCCGCGTAACCTTTATTGCAAGAGCAACGATATCCAAGACCATTATCGGAATTGATGCAGGAACTATTGTATTCCTGGTGACATGCAAAAGTAGCCATGTTTTTTTGAGCTTCTTCACACGTCTTATTCATATTGCCCAATTAAGCACAACAGGTAGTGGTACATCTTTATTCCCTTCCTTATAAACCAAGGAAATGTTTTTGGGAGGATTTAAAAGATCAGTTGCCGGTTTGAACCTGTAATGGTCTTTCTCAGCCATGAACCAAGAGCTACAAGGATTGAAAGACCAGACCGTGGTGTGATATATTACTCGGGGTCATTCCAAATACTAGAAATTCTTTTTTTCCCCTTGGGGAATTTGATTTCACAAATACCTTTTATTTTGTATTGTTGAAAATTTAAAACAATTATCTTTTGATTGGGATGGAAGATTTAGAAAAACTATATGGTGAAGATAATGAAATTTCCAAGCTGTTGTATATAAAGAACGCACTGCTCAGTTTTTAATAGATATTTTCAACCACTCTTTGTATTGATAGAGTTTATGTTTATATACAAAAGGTAATGAAACTAAGTTAGGAAACATGTATATTTAATGTGCTAGAATTGTGGCCATAGAATCTGCCATAATTACGGGATTGATGTCAAGGTATTCTCCCTTGATTGTAGGCTAGATATGCTCTTTCTTGGATGGAATGGAAGCTGCACATGTTTCCCTTATACGTCCCCGTAAGTTTGTTGTTCCATCGGCAAGATCAATCTTGGTTCTCAGCCCCGTTGTTCGTTGTTTTGACAGTGGCTTGGTCAAAAGATCAGCTAACTGATCTTGAGTGTGAACATGTCTGACTTGAAGGCTTCCTTTTTGGACTAACCTTTTTGGACTAAGTCACGCACAAAGTGAAGATCATTTTGAATGTGTTTCATGCGTGAATGATGAATAGGATTGAGACTTAAATGTGTGGCTCCAATATTGTCACATAACAGATGAGGAGAGTCTTTAAGTGGAAATCCAAGTTCTTTAAAAAGTATCGACAGCCACATTGTCTCAGAAGCTGCATTGATGGTGCTTTGTATTCAGCCTCTGTGGATGATCTTGCAACTGCTCGTTGCTTTTTGGAGCTCCAAGAAATTGGATTTGAAGCCAAGAAACTGATGTAAGCAAAAGTTGATGTTCGATCATCTATATTTCCATCCCAATCAGCATTTGTATATGTCCGGAGTATAGAGGTTCCACCTTTGTGAATCTGAATACCATAAAAGATGGTTTGTTTAAGTAACGAAGTAACCTTTTGCTTGCTGTTCAATGATTTGTAGTTGGCTTGTGCATAAATTGGGACAGCTTGTTCACTGCAAAAGAAATATCTGGACTTGTCAGGGTCAGATATTGAAGACTGCCAATTAGTAGACAAAACTCAAAGTTGTCCACAACAGTTGTGTCATCAATTAGCTGAAGCGATTGTGTTGTGGAGAGAGGAGTTGAGATATCTTTTGCATCACTCATACTTGTAGTGTCTAAAAGCTCTCGAATGTATTTGTGTTGGGAAAGGAATATCCCTGCCTTGGTAGGAATAACTTCAATTCCTAAGAAAAAGTGAAGAGAACCCATATCTTTGAGGGAAAACATGTCGCCCAATTGTTTGATAGTAGAGGTCACAAAGGATGAATTGTTGCTTGTGATGATAAGGTCATCAACATAAACCAGCAAGTAGCAATAAGTAGTGTCTTGGCTGTAGATAAAAAGAGAGTAGTTTTCCTTGGAGTTTTAAAAACCCAATTGAAGAATGGAATTTTTGAGTGCAATGTACCAGGCTCGTGGAGCTTGTTTTATCCCATAGATGGCCTTGTTTAGTCTGCACACATGATGTGGTCTTGGAAGATCTTTGAAACCTGGAGGTTGTTCCATAAAGACAGTTTCAGTTAAAGCACCATTCAGAAAAGCATTGTTGACATCCATCTGCCGTAAATCCCATCCATTCATTACTGCAATGGACAATACAGCTCTAATTGCAGCTGGTTTAACCACATGACTAAATGTCTCTGTGTAATCAATGCCAGGACGTTGATTGTAACCTTTTGCCACAAGTCTGGCTTTAAATTTATCAATTGAACCATCATCTTTCCCTTTTACCCAAAATATCCACCTGCACCCCACTGGTTTACATTCTGATGTAGGTCAAACAAGCTCCCATGTTTCATCAGAGCAGTGAGTTCTGCAGACATGGCCTCACGCCAGTGAGGTTGAGATATGGCTTGAATCACACTTGTTGGTTCAATGAGTTGAGGCAGAGGATGTTTTGAAACTGTGTGGATTTGTTTGGGTTTAGAGATTTGATTCATTGATATTGTGGTCATGGTATGGGTGCGTTGAGGATTAGCAATGTCTTGGTGTGTATCCTGATTTGGAGGGGAATTAGCTGTGCAGGATGTTGTGTCAGTGCAGAAGACATTGGTGATGCTGAGGAGGACTCAGTCCAATTTTCTCCTGGACGAGTAGTCTGATGGGCAGGATTGGACTCTGCAGCTTGTAGAGAGTCAGAACTTAAAGAATCAGGAAGTGCGGAGTTACCTAGGGAGGATGCAATAATGACAGGTAAGCCTTCTGGAGACAACAAGGTTGTTGGTGCATTGAGAACCTGTGTGGATGGCACTGTAGATGGATGGCTACCAAAGTGTAAAGGGAGGAACTGATGATTTTCTCGAAGATGCCTAGGGAACTCACAGGGAACATGTGAGGATTGGATGAATTTCTTTTTATTTTCATCAAATAACACATGACGAGAGATAAAGATTTTTATTGTTTAGGGTTCGAAACACTTGTAGCCATTTTGAGTTTGTGAATAGCCGAGAAAAATGCAGGCTTTGGATTTGGGATGCATTTTATTTGAATTGCAGGTCTTTGTGAGAGGATAACAAATGCATCCATTTTTTTTTTAGTTTTGAATAGTTTGGTGATTGACCAAAAAGAGCTTCAAAGGGAGATTCGTTTTGTAGGATAGGTGTGGGTTGGCGATTTATGAGATATGAGGCTGTTTGAAAAGTATGTGGCCAATATGAAAAATCAAGATTTGCATCATGGAGGAGTGTGAGACTTGTTTCAACTAGACGACGGTGATGACGTTCGGAGACACCATTTGTTGTGGTGTGTGAGGAACAGTAGTAAAATGACTTATTCCATAAAATAAGAGATATGATTTTAAAGCAATAAACTCACCTCCAACGTCAGAGTATAGTGTTTTTATGGATTTTTGAAAACGGTTTTTAAATTTTTTTTGAATTGCAGAAAAATTGTAGAAACACCAGATTTAATGGTCATGGGATAAAACCATATATATTTTGTATAATGATCAACAAAAATAAGGTAATATAGTAAACCCTCAATCCCAGTGTAACTAGCGGGTCCCCGCACATCCGTGTAAATAAGTTCAAGAGGCTCATGGCTTTGGAGACTTGTGACATGAAAAGGTTGTTGATATGCTTTATTAATAGAGCAGAAATGACATAATGAAGACATATTTTTCTGGGAAGAAATAGGAAGTGAAAAATTCTTAACAAGATGATGGACAATTTTAAGAGAAGGATGTCCAAGACGCTTGTGACATCCATCAATTGAAGTCCTTTAATGCATATTAGCAACCTTTGGAGATGCCGCCAATGATTTCGAAAAGGTGTAGATGCCATAGTTACATGCTCCTTCTAGTAAGATCACCCACATGATCTTTTCATTCACAAAGAAATGAAGAGGATGAAATTCAACAAAAATATCATTTGTTTAGTGAGATGATGCACAGAGATTAAATTTTTGCAAGGATTTGGAACATAAAGACTATCACATAGTGTAAATGTTCGATGTGGAGTATTTAAAGACAAGGAACCAATGTGTGAGACAGCCAAACCTGAACCATCACCAAGAATTACTTCGTCAGTTCCATCATATTCAGAGTGCATAAATAGATTGGAGAGGTCATCCGTGATATTATGAGAAGCGGCTGAATCAAGTAGCCAACTTTTGTCTTTTTTCCGTAGAAGTGGTGGCATAATTGATGGAGGCATTATGTGGATGAAACTGAGGGAAGGCCTTGGCAGTGTGACCCAACTGATCACAGAGTTGGCACTTGGGCTGGTAGCGCCTATTTGAAGTATTGGGATTACCAATACTTGGAGTGAAGCGACGTCTATCACGTTGGGATCCATTTGGGTACCTGCATGGATTGAGTCCTTGAGGTCGTCTGGAGTGGTCAGGTTGTTTGTAGAAGCCCTGATAGCTTCCTTCAGTTGCTGATGGCCTTGTTTTTGTGAAGTTGGCAGACACAACTAAGTTGTGCGTTGCAGTTTCCAGGTGCCTCAGGTAAGTCTCATGACCAACCAACAAATCATATAGCTCTTCAAACGTCAGAGATGACTCTCGGGCACGAATCGATGTTGTAATCTCCCTGAAATCTGAACCTATGCCATTTTACACATAGAGGGTTAGATCATCATCTGAAATGGAAGTAATCTATAATAGCTAGTTCATCAACTAGATTCTTCACAACATGAAGGTACTCTAAGATGGTTATGTTTCCACGCTGGATTAAGGTAAATTCTTCCTTTAACTGCACTGCACGAGTTCGAGATCGACTAGCTTAGAGATGAGTAAGCTTTTTCCAAGCTTCATGGGAAGATTTTGCTTTATCTATGAGAGGTGTAATTGAGGGAGAAGTGGAGGCTAGGGTTGCACTCACAATGAGTTTATCCTGTCGAACCTAGTGGGTCTTTGATGTGTTTTAGAATAGTGGTAAAAAGTGTTCGATTCTCGAACTTGTGAAAGTAATGATTTTAGAAAATAATAAACTAAAAGCAAAGCAAAATAAACTAGAGATGTTTTTAGAAAATATGGAGAAAACCAGGAATCAGGATTCAATTATTTCACACAACTATGTGATTAATCATGTAATTCTTTTTAAATAAATTAAGCTCAGATATTGCCAAAATAGGTTTTTATGCAAACAAGCAGAGGTAAATCATAAGCATGGAACATCAATGGTCGTCAACCCAGCATGATCCATCAAACAAAAACACCACTACTGAATGAAAACCCTTTTTTTCTATTTGGAAACTATGCAATTTAATAGATAAAGAATTATAAATAAATCAAATAAAATAGACTTACCACATAAAATTGAGAAAAAAACCTCCTCCATCATCCCAGTAAAGAAACTTAGCTCATGATGGAGAAAACTTGCTCAAAAGATCTTTTCATTGCTCAAAATATTGATTACAAGGTTGAATAATGGTGTAACAGCTGAACAGAAACGTTATAAGTGTAACAAGAGATGGTTCAGCTGTCACAGAAAGGTAATAAGCAACAAAGTGGTTCGACAGCTAAGGCAACAGGAGCTTGAATCAGCAACACTTGTGAACGTTGCTGTGTTGTCTTTTCAGGCGATGGTAGATGAAGAACACGGTGACCGGAGCAGCAGCAGGT